>MKEJ01026818.1:0-17506 GCA_001753735.1 Embelia ribes
GACACCTTTTTAAGGGTCTTCTACTATCAAAATCCAAAGAATAAGCATTCATGATTTTTAGCCTCAATCCCGATGTCTTAAATAAACTCAATACATCATGCTTTTATCTCTGGTGGTCACTATTTGGCCATACCATGAAAATAATTCCAGAAAAAGTATTTTTAGGATAAATGTCCTTTAATCTTTTTTTTTTCTGAATTTCAAATCCCATGGATTGGCATTGGGATATTACCATAGATTATGATCCTAGAAATTTTCCTTAGCGTAAAAGAAATTTATTTTGTAAATGATGGAAAGGAATTTCATCAGAAGACTTCAATAACCTTCTTGCTAAAATTAAATCAATTAAAGAAACTCATAATCTAATAGGTTATGAAAATCAATTTCCCACTCACTTATCTTCTACTTTAAAAGAATATTTTTAGAAGAAGTTTCTTAGTGCTTCCTAGAATGAGATTATGATAAAAAATTTAGATCATATGAAGCATCAAATTTATCCTTGTCTTCTAAAATCGACAAATGAAGTCCATTTCTTCCCAAGGATCTTATCACAATCAATATGACTATTCGGTTGAAGAATCCTACAATGACAAAGCTACTCAATATTTAGCTACTCCTAAAGGTGTTTGGGACGCTATGATCGAAACTAAAACCCAGCAAATTTTAGGCCCCAAAGGCAAAGCCAAAATGCAATAATGCAAGACAACTATACCAATACAGAATTTTAAAGTTTTGAAATATCAATAAAGAGAGTTGAGGACGACAACCATGATGTATATTTTTCAATATGTAATAATTATTTATAATTTTTTTTCACATCAATGGAGCCCAATGAACACCCGATGTCAAATAGTCGCAAACAATTATATCTATCCTTTTACTTTTCTTTTTTTTAGATTCTCTCTATCGGCAAAATACGTAAACACTTACGTATCAGGCCAATAATGTAAAGCATCTATTTGCCTACAAAAGGTATCCTTCTTCAACGCAGACTCCAAAATGGTTCCAAAAAACTTCTATTGTGTACCTTAGTCTTCAATTGACTTTTAATTTTACTAGATTCTTGTTTATAGTCTTTAGTCTTCAACCTAGTCCAATATCAACTTAAACATCAACTTGCAACTTGCATGATCGACTCTACTCTGTAAATGAACGGCTAAACTCTTTTGTGGGAGGTAAGATGATCTAATGAATTTAAAATACAAAATTTTTAGTTGAAATGAAATTTGAAAAGAAGAGAAAGGAAAACAAGATTGTGTATTTTATAAAAAAAACCAAGTAAGGCTATAGTAGTCTCCTCCATAATTTAAAAACCTCCATTATTCTATATTTTAATTTTGGTATTAAAAAATTTTACTTATTGAACTTCATACCTTTTTTAATAATTTTCAATGATGGTTTCCTTCTCATTTTCGATTTTTTACTTAATTGATCACTTCTGCAATTTTTTAATAAATTCAACTGAATTCGGCCTTGTCGAATAAGTGATACAGTATTATCACAAGAACAAATAATTGTTTCTATTCCGTAGATTTTTTACTACCAAGACCATAACTTATTTTTTTTTGGTCAAATTATAATCCAGGATAATGTTAAAAACGTGCATCTTTTTACTCTCGTGACTTTTTTCTTCTGCACAGTCACTCAACAAAACCACCGACCAATTTGTTGCCATGTCATCAATTATGCCGACTTCTCTGTAAATTTTATCCTACATTGCGCCGTATAGAAAATTATATATGTGATTATATACATTTATTCGGTGCTTTGATCATTTATTTAAAAATAAAATTAATGTGTAGGACCTAACCACTTATATTTTGTGCAGTTTCTATATAATTGCTGATAGGTGTTAAATTTAAAATTATTAAAGCTATATGAGTAGAATTCAATCTTGAAAATTTATAAGGAAATGATGTACATATAATCATATATAAAAAATTTTAGTAATCGATGTGGGATCGTATCAATATAATATTTTTTATGCTAATAATATTACTATCAAAGAAATTATCTTTGCCAGCCACGTATGACTATTAAGTTATGAGTTTCATGTTAGGACAAAATAAATTTTATATATACATTTTTAATGTTTAACTGATTTTAAAATTTAACAATCCTATTTATTTGTGGTTCCGTTTGAATTATTCTTGTAAAAATAGAAAAAATATATTAAGAAATTACGGAATAATAAAGTTTCATCATAAGTCAATTGTAAATCATTAACTTTGAATACTGACCACAACAGTCATAGTTTCTGAAAATAGACAACATATAAGTTGAAAATAGATCCAATTATGGTTATTCACAAATTACAAGTTAACAGTCAATTAGCTTACTTCAATATATATTATGCTGGAAACTACCAACCAAAAAATATTTCTGATGCTTGTCTTAAAAATAACAAAATGAAAATTATAAAATGCTTATGACATATATATAATCGAAACTTTTCTAATTCACCGTATGTTAGGAAAAAAGGTGAAAAGTTCAAAGTAATGCAAGGGGCTGATCACATTTGTCTCTTTTACTTTATAAGTTTGCAACAGTCCGAAAATCAAATTAGGTAACTCATTGTTCACTTTTGTTTGGTTCAAACTTGGTAAATGAAATATTTCTTTTTCTTTTTTTACCATGAAAAAAATCTAAATTTATTTATCATAAAGTTTATAATTTATTTAAATCAAAACAATAAAAAACTCAACTTTGCAGGTAAGCAATAAAATGCATTACAGTATTTAAGCAAAAAATCAAAATATTTGAGTTTAAAATTCCAACCAAACAAGCACTTGCATAAACAATTCACCGAGATTTAAAAATCCAAAGATTTGTTTTCATAATGCATTATAAAAAAAAAAAAAAATCATTTAGATAGCTTAATTAAAGGCAAATTTGATGGTGCTTGTGTTTATTATCTTTGTCAATGAATAATTTGTGGATGGTGGACCACGAAGGGACCAATATTGTTTGGTCATTGTGAACTCAAAAGAAAATACAATAAAACGGACAAGCTAAAATTGTAAACAAACAAATATTACTTCGTTATAAGTACGTTCCTCATAGCAAAAATGATGTTCTAGCTAACCAAAGGTGCAAGAAAAAAAAAGAATATATAAGGGAACGCCCACCAAAACAAACTTAATGATACTGAAAATAATGGGTGCTACCAGAGAAAACTAACAATGATTGATAACGGTTTTACGTACACAAGAGACAATATAGCGATAGCAAAGTTCCATCAATGTATGGAACCATTACGGTGAAGAATCACGCTCAAAGTTGATAACAAGTCTGTCCCAAATATATATGCGCCACATGCTTGTGGATAGTGACCCATAATTTTCTTCATTAGACTTTATTATAACAAATTCTATTTGTCATGATTCAGGCAAGAAAATAATTAGGCAACTGCGTGATTGATTACACAGCATGCGAGTTATGGGCTGAAATAATGCGTAGTATCATTATTGATTCTGTAACTTGTACACATATGTTCTGGTATACAAGGAGATTGACTCAAAATCTAACTGTAAGCAAAATTTTGAAGAATATTTTTGGGCAAAATGAAAATCAAATTGGAGCTTGGTATGTGAAATAACTATTTTCAATCGATCGCCCAGAGCGCTATGATAGATCAAAAGTTTATATTTTTCATATGTTGATCTGATCAATCACTCAGCATGTGTACGATCGATTAGACTGGTTGATTAAAGGCAGTTTATCATATTTGACTCAGAATTTGATGAGGATTTGCACCCTATTTGAAATAGATAATCTTTATGTCTTTTTAAACATTCCTACGACTTGTTTATATGTATGAGAGACAATAGAGACTTATAAAGGGTTAATTTTACGAGGGTTTGCTCCCTATTTGAAATAGATAATCCTTATGGCTATTTAAGCATGTCTACGGCTTGTTTATATGTATGAGAGATAACAGAGACTTATAAAGGATTAATTTTATGAAGGTTTTTCCCATGGCAAACTTTGTCTCATGGTGGAGGGGTTGGGCTTCTTCTTGTTCACCTAGATGAAGGGTTGTCTCATGACTGTGGAGTGTGTAATAATGATGAGTGATATGAGGGGTCTCTCATATACTCGGTCATTCGGTTCATGAAAGATAGGTGTGTAGTAGAGTTATTACAAGAAAATTTCCTAGTCTTTCAAAGGCAATAAAAACCCTAGTGATGTGTAGAGTGATTCCAATGAAGATGTTTTTGGGCAAGTGAAATTTTCTCGGGTCAAAATTTCTCGGGTGTTAGATGGTTTCACATGTTTGGAGAATTGAAAATTTCTTCAAGGAGTATGGTGGGGATAATTTCATTATGATTGTAATAATTTATTGTAATTAAATAATTAAAGGACATAGCCCTAGAAAGTGGGTGGATCTCGTTAAAAAAATATTGTGATATTCTTTATTTCTTTATGTCCATTGTTTACATGGTTTGCTTGTTTTCGTTTTGACTATGCACATTTATGCGTTATGGTCCTGAAAGGGATTAATTGATTGTATTCTAAATGGATAGGGACAGATTGATCTAGCTACTAACAAGTGCGAACAACGAAAATTTACGACTCCGTATTTATTTAATTCAGTATTTTAACATCTTTAATTTAATTCAAACTCGAATATGAAATGATAACGGAATCCTAATATTTAAATAATATTCTAAATTTGTAATCCATATTTTGACATGGTAAAATCATGCGTGTGAGAGTTAGACGCATTGCTTCCTGCAAAAATAAAGAATATGAAGTTAAGCATCTCAAATCATTGGTTATTTTGGTAATAAACAAATTAAATACTGATTATGTTCCCTTTTTATGATTTTTGCTTTATCACTTGTAGAAATAGGTAAGAAAATTTGATTAATGTCACATATATATGGTTTGGATATGAAGTAGAAGTACCCGGAATCTTTGGCATAAAAAGTGGTATTTGCCCATATCTGTAAGGAACTGACTATAATACAAATAATAATAATAATAATAATAAATAAATAAAAAAATCTTGTATCGATACAAAAAATAGTCATAATCATACTTTAAAAAAAATTAATTAGCCTTAGATTGAGTTGGTTAAAAATTATGAAAAGTGGTATTAGTTTTTGTAAAATAATTTTCTGCAATGGTTCTTAATTCATTTGTTGAGTGGTACACTGGTATTTTTGTATCGATATAAGAATACTATTTTTTTGGTATTGTAAGTATCAATAAGTTTTCAAATGCATATATGTATAAATTACCCTTCTTCGAGGAAATAATAAAATTCTAACTTTAGAAATTAAGCAAACCGCGAAAGATACTTCATCTTGGCAAGATCCAAATTCTGTCGTCCTCTCATTGGTATTCTCTCACCTTAATGTCAACGACCTTCTATTGTCTACACCTTTTGTCTTCCATTCATGGCTTTTAGTTACCCTACAAGCCCTCTTCTCGGACCCCGAGGTGCTCGGTCTTCATTTTTTGGATCAAAGGCGTTCAAATCAGATATACCCATCTGGTAAAACTGGCGTCAAAACAGCGCAATGGATCTGTTTCCACCACCTATTCTCCGAATCAATTCATATTTTCCTGCTCTACCACTCGATACATTGCGGTGAGGACTCGAAATGTGTCCCATGTTGGTTACATTAATATTAAATTTTGGTGATCGTACCGGCCTTTTATGACCCGCTGAAATATTGGAAGGAGTTGAAAGTTTTTCGTGCTTCCGTTCGACCCAGCCAAGGGTTTCATTTTATATCTTGCTTGGCTGAACACTGCAAGAAAATCACCAAGCTAAGGCTCCCCAGGTTTTTTTCATACTAGAAAGAAATTTCACGCTTAGTACAGGGGTTTTATCAACTTGAATTACTCCATCTTTCCAAATCTTGGCTTAATAGGGAGGATAAAGAGTATCCAACACTTCATATAAAAGTATAAGAATGAGATATTGTTTCTCAATCACAAAAATAAAAATTTTTCTATAAAATTATCTCCAAAATTTTTTATTTTAAAATTCTATTTTATTATTAAAAATGTTAAGTCACTCCTATTAGAGAAAATGTTTCATTTGATATGCCATTTCAGTTTTGCAACTTTTAACAGATTTTGTTAGCTACACGCATGGTTTTAAATATAGTTCCTAATGATTACTCGATTTCAGAATGTAATGGTAACAAAAATTAAAGCCCTTTTTTTTTTCATCTGTTGTAAAATTATTTTTTAATTTTGTTATCCCTTAGGGCTGATATAGACCGATATAATATGGTAATGGTTAGTGGCGGATCCATACAGAATTCTACGCTAGGGGAGACCGGACCCATGTATTATATATAAAAAAACTTATTTTTTTCTGCGGGGTCCGTGTAAAGTAGTTATCTGAAATTTTTCCAATTTTACACATAAATTTCATGAAAGTTTCCAAGGTCGGGGGACTATGGCCCTTATATGCTGATTTTTGGATGCATCCAAAAATTTTGATTTTTAACAGCAATAGATAGAGTTAAAGTTAGAAAATGAATAATTCTCCAAGTATTTCTTCCATAGATTTGAATAGTTTGCCAGAAGATGTTGAGTCTTTCGACAATACGATCATGATCAGGCTAGAAAATATGCAACATGAAAGTAATAAGGAAAATTTGTCTAGTGATAAGAAGAGTACTATAGGTCAGTTTCTCGTATTTGGGGTGGAACAATTCCTTTTGTTACTACAAATGTCGTACCGGATTTTCCTTCAAAGCTTGTGAGAAATGTTGGTTGTAAGAGGGTTGAAATAGACTTCGAACAAGTAAAAGGAATTCCTGTTCATCGTCGAACAAACATAAGATCATTATCCAAGGCTTTGGATGTTTCCAAATCAACACTACATTGAAGAATCAAGCAAGGATATCTTCAAGCTCATTCTAATGCGGTGAAAGTTGAAATTATGCTTATCAATGATTGACGAAGGTACTCATATATATAGACCTTTGTTTGTTAACATGTACAATCAAATTCATAGTGATGAAAAATGGTTTTATATGTCCAAGTCATCACAAAAGTATTATCTTCATCTGGATGAAGCAGAAATTTGGCCATTTGTTATTAAAGAACCAGCCAAGCGAAGTAGTAGAAATCGTATAGCAGGAACTTTAGAGACAAAACCAATTTTATCGGTTATGAAAGATGTCATTCGATCATGTTTTATCAAAAAGTTGTTGCCTTTGATCAAAGAAAAATAGCCATACTCTAGTTCAAGGATACTCATTCAACAAGATAATGCAAAGCCACATTTTGATATTAATGATGCCGAGTTCGTTGAACCTGCCAGAAAAGATGGATTAAACATTCGTTCATGTTGTCAACCTGCAAACAATCTCGACTTGAATATTTTGGATCTTGGTTTCTTTAAAGCTATTGATTCACTTCAACACCAAGAAGCTCATAATACAATTGATGAATTCGTTGAAGCAGTGGAGAAGTTGTTCAACATTTTTCCACCTGAAAATTGAATAATGTGTTTTTGACATTATAGTCATACATGGTTGAGGTGATGAAAGCTTTTGGTGGAAATCATTACAGGCTACCGCATATGAACTAAGGTAAATTTTCTAAAAATGGGCAACTACCGAACTGTATTGAGTGCGACATGCAAATTTTGGATGAGGCGAGAGCAGCTCTTAAATGATAATAAAATTCACATAATCAATGGATTGTATGACGTCACCTTCGATTAGCATTGTGATGTTGCAAGTTAGCTTTGTTTATGTTTGATAATATCATTGCTTACCTTCCTAATTTGTTTTGTTTTTTTGTAAAACATTAAATTAGTCAACATGGATAATCATGTACAGAAAAATAAAAAGAAAACAATATTTAGAAAATATGGATAATCACACAATAGTACAATCCAATTCTAGAAAAAACAAGCTTATAAGCATAGATTCAGTTTCTAAATTTAACAGAACATATTAGAAGAACTTGGGTAGAAAAATCCTAATCATTTTAGAAATAACAAGCTGAGTTTCTTAAGCTGGAGAGATGTGACCATCTTCATTTGATGGACCATTTAAATCGACCAATGGCTTGATTAAATTTTTTGAGTCATGCTTTATTGTGGTAATTGTTGTATGACTATTTTCAATACTGTTGAGAGAGGGATGATTATTTAATTTTTTACTCATGATGAAAGTCTAAATAATTAAAAAAAAGAAAGGGATGTAGACTTACAAAAGAAAAAGAGAGCAAGTGTATATATATACATGTAAAGGACGTGTCTCTTAGAGAAAAAAAAGTTTACATGTCAAAAAAAAATTAAATGACATACTTTAATGCGAAGGGTCCATATTTTGGCCTCTTTTCCCTCCTCACTGTACGGTTGTCAATTCTAAGGCTTTCATGATATTTACATTACCAATTTATTAAATGAAGCATTATCATTTGATCTAAGAATGTAAGGTGCAATAGTAAATTGAAAAATTAATTACATATGCTGAGAAAGGAAATTGAACTATCTTTTGGGACAGACAAAAAAGGAATTATGCACTATCTTTTTTGAAACGGAAGGAGTATTAAAAGATGTGTAGAATAGTGAAAGATGGGGAGTTAATAAATAAGTAAGGGGAAAAAAAATAAATTATAAATATTGAAGAAATGCCAAGAGAGAGAGGGACACACACACAAAAGGAGTGTGATATGAGTAAAGAATTCAACGGTGTTGTGTGCCGGGCGTGTGATTGAAGGGACTAGTAGTTCAGCCACAATATGTCTGGTCTGGTCAACTTCCCTCTGGGGTAAGGGTATAACTTTTCAACCATAAAATTAAAAGTTTTAAAATAAAATTATAAAATTAATTTCAAAATTTTTTATTTTAAAATTCTATTTTGTGGTTAAAAATGTAGAGTCACTCCCATTAGAGAAAATGTTTCATTTGATATGCCATTTCAATTTTGCAACTTTTAACAGATTTTGTTAGTTGCACGCATAGTTTTAAATACCACAATGCAGAATTTTATGCTGGGAGAGACCGGACCAATGTATTATATATAAAATAACCTCTTTTTTTTTCCACGGGAGCAGTACAAAGAAGTTATCTGAAAAGTTTCCAATTTTATGCATGCATTTCATGAAAGTTTTCGAGGTCGGGGGACTGTGGCCCTTCTGCCACCTTGGGTCCGCCTATAGCAATATTTCATAGTTAATAGTTTCGGTCAATAAGAATGAGAATTCCAACCTCGCACCTATATCGGCCACTGCCAATTATGGTAGCAATAGCGGCAGAAATGATCCTGTAATCATATTATGTAATGGTAAGGGCTAATTTTTAAAACCGTGATTGTAAGCAAGTGTGGGGAGTTGGACTTGGAAGGTTCCCTCTAGGGAGACATGCGTGAAAAAAATAAAGGGGTTCAAATTTGGCCAACTTATTAGAGTATCACTCTGGTCAGCAATATATTGGTCAATTCTGGACCTTTTGTATTTTTTTTAATTTATATGACTTGAGGGAGCCCCCCAAATCCCACACATAAAAAAGTGGTATCGAATCCACCAGGACCAAATATTCTTGCTGGCCATAACCCAATCTGAAGATGGATTCTCTTCACCCATGGGGTTCAATGTAAAAAATAAATAAAATAAAATGAATAATAATAGCGGAAAACAAATTCACTTTGATTGTATTGTTGTGAAGTTATAGAAAATCACGAGATTGAGGTATAATATAATCGAGGAACAAAGTATTTGCAAAAAAGGATGGTTGATAGTCGGGTGTTTTAGTTATACAAATTAATAACATGTGGAGTTATATAATAAAAGCTAAAAAGTAAATAGAAAAAATTAAAAAGCCAAGAGAGTAAAAAAGGAAAGCCATGCAAAGAGAGAACCTGCACGACTATTCAATTCAATTCAATTCATCAGCCTGCCATTAATAATCTATCGTATTTAGATGAAAACTTAGGAACATAAATAGGAAAAAAAAATCTTAATAAATCAAATCATAATCCTAATTGATCATATCGCGAGGGCTGGGGCACACTATGTCATTGGCAGAAGGGTCGGGATCTTTCAAGGAGTTACTGCGTTGATGCAGAAAATCCGCCGCTCAGTGGGGATGCCGTAGGTTTTAGTTTTTCTCTATGAACCGATTGGGAGAGTTAACGACACACAACCATAGTCTCCGATTTCTAGCACACAAAAAGAAGTAAAACCATACATTTACGAATTTTCGTGAATACAATAGTTGAATCGCAGTTGTATTAGCCACCTGCATTATAATGTGATTCATTGCAAGACAAAAGACTAGTGCATAATTTAATCCCCATGTATTTTATTATTAATAATAAAACCTAAGCATGCCAAATGAATATCCACAACAAAACATATGGATATCTCCTTTTATATACACATTTGTCCACTATATATACTCATTGACTATATTAAGTTGTAACTCTAGCTCAACCTAGCGCTTATAAGACTCTCAAGAGACCCAATTAAGGCCAAAAACGACACAATAAAGCAAATTATGCTAAAAATTTGAAACACAACCCACTTTGCTGTCCAAGCTCGAATCTTCCTCTGCACAAAGTACATTTCGAGAGGAAAATATATCGTCAGTGGCCAAAAGTTAAAGGCCCCCAATACTCCCAAAATTTGGTTAAAGTAAGGGAAAATCATCGCAAATACAGTTGTCGACATGACATAAAGCGTCCTGAAAACTAGCCTAAACAAGTTCAACTGTACAGGTGGCAACAACAGGAATTTAAAGGCGTATGTGTTGTTCACAAATCTGCTGTTTGGGAACTTCTCGCTGAACCATCTTTCTCCCATTGCGAAAAGCGGCTGGCTGTATATCTAGCAAAAAATTCAGCAAGAAAATTAAGAAAAAATTGTCATCAGAACTACGACTATTTTGGCACAAGCCATGAACATAGAACAATGTAATTTTTTTTATCAAAACTTCAAAAATGGAACATATTGTTATCTCTTTTCCCAAAGCTGTAACGCCAAAATATAAAAAGATTAGTGTTGGGTAGGAACTTTTCAACCTGATATCCACCGATTAAATGTAGAGCAATGCAAGCATTAGCGAAATCGATAAGCCAATAAGGCTCATAAAATCCAAACCCCGTTAAAAGGTTTCCGGGTGTATCATCTCCAAAAGCTGCATACCCAAAGCATCCACAACATAGAAAAAGAGCTGTTGTAATGAAAATTGAAGATGTAGACGCCTTTTTCATCTTTTGGTTTTCCGGTGGAGGCGACTTCAGGGTATCCTTCATTGCACAAAGATGATACCGTATAAGCATTAATGTTTTATTTTCCTTTCGATTTACTAATTAACTAACTTAAAACCAAACATAAACCAACCTGTATCTCTAGAAGAATGCCTGAATACGGATAGGAATAGGCAACATCTCCAAGTGATTCGAACACCAAAAATATTTTCGTAGCTACATTGCTAGCAGGGATTCCTCCAATGCTCCCCTTGATTTTCCCATTTTCTGGAAATAAGCCAAGAAAAAAAAAATGAACGATTTGGCAGAACGGATTTCTGGCTACTAACATGTCAAACTTCTCGTATTTCCTAGTTCTGATGAGGTATTTTGACATATAGCAGCCTTGTAATTGACTTAAAGGATGAACCAATTTCAGGCCAGCTGCATTTGGTTATATTTCTGAAAGCTATCATCTGGTTTTGCAAACAGAAAAATTGCAGAAAAACATTCGGTAGGTTGGTTTCCAGAACAGCTTTGAGAACGTTTCTGAAAGCGCCCGATTTTATAAAATTGCCGGAAATTTTTCTTGTCGGATTCACTTTTTTCACAACAAACAACAAAATGACATGATAACCGAAAAGGAGTTTTCATCACAAGTCACAATAATAGAACCAAACAGGTGCATAAAATTCCCATACCATATCTTTTGTTGGATTTGCCAAGGGAAAATAAATTCAGGAGGATTTATTCATGAACGCAAATGCATAGCTGCATTTTTCTTCAAAACACAAATATATTTTCCCAAACTGAATGTACCTAATTTTCATTTTTCAAAACCACATCTCCATGATCCAAGACAGCTCAAAACAAGAAGGGTTAAATGCAAAGATATACCGATAACTTTTGCGAGACCAAGTGCAAATCCGATTAAAGAATACGAGAAAGACATGGTAGCCGACAACACAGAGAGCCATGCCATGTTATGATAATCAGGTATCTGTGACGCTATAATCTGAATGCATCCAAAAATCAGCATATAAGTAGTCTCTCCAAATTCACACGAAGCCTTGTGCCCTTCTTTGTGATAACAATTTGATTTTTGAATAGCTCTGCATCATTATTGTATAAATACACATTTACAAATCTTATAGAAATAATCCCCCAAATAGCAAATGATCATGGCAAAGACAAGATTCAGCGAGTGGTATCATAATTCAAAGCAAAAATAAGAAACTAGTTTCTTTGACACTCAAGGATAACCTTCTTGTCATGTTGAAAGTTTTAAGTATTTAACTTACTGCATTATATATAACTCAAGAGAATTTGGATATTAGCTGATAGAAAAAGAGGAAACCGGGCCACTTTGGGACAATAATCGTTCTTATTTCTTGTCGTTCGTTATTGTATACCTCATACTTATGGCAGCGGTAATTGTATAAGCAATTCCGCCCAAGTAAAAGCACTCCTGCAAGATCAATTGGCAAATCCGTCTGCTTCTCTCTCCTGAAACATTAAGTTGTTGACTCGAATTACTTACCAAAAATTTCATTTCCTTAGCTGAACGATTTTTGAAACCTTTGCATGATCAAGCCAATATCAGATATAAGCATACAAATCCACAAAGCCTTACATATGAAATAACTTATATTATAAATGTAACATGATTAGAATCAAGGGTGAAGAAGCTTCTAGTGACCTAGATAGAAGTCGACAGCTTCCACGAAAGATCGATTTCTGATGGGCCCGAACTCGGGATCAGGAGATCTATAGCAATCACAAAGAATGTTCGAGGACAATATGGTAATTGCAGCAAATGCTAGTATAACTAAAGGACCAGCTATCCATCCTAGCTGAGCCACACTCCAAGCAAGGGACAACACTCCTGCCCCTATCACTCCCGTTATGATGTGCGATATTGCTGTCCATATCGTCCCTGCATATACGTAAGATAAACATTAGCAAAACCAGTTCACGAACATAATAAACAAATCGTAACAAAAGAAACCTTGTACATTTCACAGCGAAAGAGTCGTTGAGATTACATGCATACATATACAAACACAAAACTTCGCCGCATAACATAATGAAGAAATGAACAAGAAGACATGAATCATGCTATATAGTTACCACCAGCTTTGATTCGGGCTTATGTAGGAAACAACAACACAAGTTAAAAACTGAGCAGCTATATGCACAACTTCTTAGGTAAAAGAAAAAAGAGTTAAAACTTGAGCTTTAAAGCTGCAACTAAATAAATACGAATAAGGGGATTCAAGGGAACCATATAGATTTTGCCCATGTTTGTGAAAATATGATATAATCAAGTCATGATAAATTTAAAGAAGTGTAAAACATTACATAAAGCTAAATTTTGACATCTTTGATTTTAATTTGAATTGTACTCTTACATTAACATGGGTAAAGTACAGTTTTCCCCTTATCTTTGTTTAACGTTTCAATTTGCCCCCTATCCTTTGGTTGATGTTTCAATTTTTCCCATATTCTTTCATTCGTTTCAAATTACCTCCCATTGTTTATAGTCTCGTTTCAATTGCCCCTTTATTTTTCAGTTTTTTGCACTCACTCATATTTGTAGTTTCGTTCTAATTTACATGTTCTTTTTTGTCTCCTTTTATTTTGCCCCCCCATCATTTATATCATTAATTTTAATAAAGGATAACTTACTGAAATGATAGCCTGAAAATTTTCAGAATAGTTTTACTATGTAAGTGGTTTAGTTACGGGACAAATGATTTACTTAGCGCATCTTTTCAATTTTTATAAATAATTAATTATTGAGATAAATTGGCTAAATAATATGTTAAAAGATACATTAAAAAGATTGTATGACCTACAAATGAACCTTCTTCCACCAAAATATTTCAACTGTTATTTCAATCACTAATTATATTTTCACAACCAGACATAAATATTACAAAGGTAAATTGAAACAAGGCAAAAAGCATAGGGATAAATTGGAATTAGATTAAAAGTATAGAAAATAAATTACAATAACTGAAGAAATAGGAGGTAAATTAAAACGAAACCGTAAACGATTGGGGCCAATTTGAAACAAACGGAAGGATGGTGGCAATTTGAAATAAAATAAGGGGCAAACTTGACTTGACCCTAATAATTACTAAAGGGCAATAGTAATAATTACTAAATTTTATAAAGATTGCACCGTTATTTAATTAATTTTGGACGGCCCATCAAAACATGTGACAAATTATTTGTAGACTGAGCAATTATATTTTTCTAGTCAATAGTTGCGACTTTTAAGTTTCTTTTTTTTTAAAAAATTATTATTACACTTGAAAGAGGCATGCATGGTTGATCATTTTTAAGTTGCTTCTTTTTTCTCTTTTGACCTAAAAGTTAAAAACTTTAAGGCGAGTGGATTCAACTTTTCCATAGTTTGGAAAAAATTAGTTTTTCGGGTCAGTTTGTTTTGGTGGGAAAAGATGGAAAAGAAAATATTTTCTGGAAAAATAAAATTTTCAAATGATTATTTTGCTGGAAAATTTATCTTTTGGGAAAATATTTTCCAAATTTGGATAGATATGGAGGAAAATAAATTTTATTCAAAATGATCCGAAATAATTTTCCAAATGACTTAATTTCACCCTCCTTATCTTTTCTCCTTCCATTTTATCTCTAACTAAAATACTTTTACAAGTTTAATATTATAAAAGTAATTTTAATTATTTTTCAATAAAAATTTAAATAGCTACCAAACACATTGAAAATCTTGTAAAACAAATTTTTTTCTGGCAATTTTTTTCCGAAAGAAAATATTCTTTTAGTAAAACAAACAGAGCGTGATGTAATCAAACAAACATTGACTACAACATAAATAATTTCCAAAACCGGTATCACTTCCTTGCGTTAGCAATCTTACGGTGCGTTTGGAACAAAAATTTCTTAAACAAAAATATGATAGAAAAAAAAATGTTGCTCCAGTCCATAGTGTCTTGTGAAGAAAATTTTCTTTTCTTCCCATTTTCCCACAAATAATACTCTCAGCAAAAGCACCATTAAAATCACATAAAGCAAAGGACCAATCAACTCTATAGTTGTCTTAATTCTCTTGGAATTTCAGCTAGTACAAAAGAGCGTGTTAAATAATAGTCAATAGCAGTAAGAAGAAAATGGTAGTTATTATTACCAGTTCTTTGGAAAAGCTCGTGATCAGAGCTTGCCATCAATAATCGAGATTCTTGATCTTCCCCTGCATCACCCATATTTCTCCCTCTCCCCCTCTCTCTCTCTCTCTCTCTCTCTGTATATATATATATATATATATATATTCTCTCTCTCTAAAAGACGGAAAATTAGATATATATTTTCACTCTCAAACCTACTCATCTGAAAAACCAACGAGTTGGGAGCTTATAAACGTTACATTTGAAAACTAATTCTAAACGCAATTATAATTTTAATATTTAATAAATAAATTTTTAATTTTATTTTAATAAATAGTATACTATTTGATAAAGTACTACTTTTTATTATTAAAAGATAAAAGTATTTATCTATGCAGAATGTAAAAATTATAATTAAGGTTCATATAGTAATTAATGAAAAAAATAAAAGTAATTTTTCAAAGCATTGGCAAAATTACTTTCACCTTAAAAAATTACTTTCACCCTAAAAAAACATAAATAGAATATTAAAAATAAATAATTTAAAATTTACTAAATATGTCAAACTATAATTTAAAAAAAAAAAACAGAAAAAACCCCAAATGGCCTTAGTCAGCAATACTATTTGGTAGGCCTACGACTTTGTTTGTTGTACCATCCATTCCATATGACATAAGCAGTTGCTATTTTTTGCATTTTCTTTGTTGACATTATTCACGAATTAGTAATTACAGTACCACTTTGGTGTTTTTCTATTTATTGATTGATTAAGTGAAAAAATAATAATTTCGATTTCACTGAAACATAATTTTATCAAAAATTAAAATATATGATTTTAAATTTTGATTATTTGTCTTACTATTACTCCCTAATAATGATGTGGGTAATTAGTAAGATTTTACCTAAAATTGTAATAAGTTAATATTCCAAATAAGAAAATGAACAATTTTTTTGAACTAATAAATAGAATAGTAGATCTATTATTTGTGGAGGAAGAGTATTAAATAACACCGCAATACCTAAGTTTTCTATAACTAGAGTATGTCCAGTGCTATGCACGGGTAAATGTTAAGAACCATTACATATTTTTTATTTCTATTATTATTTATTGAATTGTGGATATATATTTTATTCCTATTATTATTTTATTTGGTTCTTGTATGTTTAAATTGATGGTTTAATTGATGCTAAATAATTGATTGTTGAAATTAGAATCTTATGTTAAATATTATGATTTTTTTTAATAGAAAAATATTATGAATTTGATATCGTAATAATCTCTAAAATATGTATGCTTATTAGAAAGGAGAACAATTCACAAAAATAATGTGAATTTTCTTATTACTTTTTATTACTATTACTAATTTAAATTTTTTTTGTATAGCTAATATAAAGAGAACTGTATTTTATTGTATATTACTTAGTAGTGTTTGGTTGATTGCATTGTTTCTGTTACTGCTCTTATTATGCTTAAGTTCTACGTTTCCATTTTGATAGTTTTTCTTTATCGTAACTCAGTTTTTAATTCTGATTTTTTTTCTTTTTAAAGTCTTTTTTTGTTTAAAGTTACAATTGTCCATGCGTTTTGTTTACTAATTTATGTTGTTGTTTTATTGCCGCAATTTCCTCTTTATTTCTTCGGATTAATTTTCTATAAATGTTAACCAGCTTGGAAGAAGCTTATCAAAGGCAACCGAATGAACCTTAAAATGACACTTTTCATAATTTAAAGCAAGTTAAAATAAAATTTGAATTTATTGTTTACCAAAATTAGGACCGCATGATGCGCAAATTTATCATAATTCCTTTTAAAATTTATACTTGGATTTTGAAGGGTGATATTAAATGGAATTAGAGTTTACTCTTATTGTAACACACAAATTTCGAAGTCTAAATTATCAAGACAAGAAAATGAGGAAACAAATAATTTTTATTAATTTAAATTTGATCGAGTACAATCCCTTGTAACTTTTAATTACAAGAAATATAGTCCTTTAATTCTTCTCCTCAAATACTTAATCTGCGGCTTCAAGAGCTTGTTGCAGATCTAGTTGGATTTTGTTGAAGATCGCCTGATCCAAGGGTTTCACGCTTGATCTTGAATATGATGATTTTCTTTATATTATTCGTATTGTTGAAGCAATGATAAACTATAACTTTGAAATGCTTGATTTGCGGCTTCAA
>MKEJ01026819.1:0-10349 GCA_001753735.1 Embelia ribes
AAAAATTTTAATAAAAAAAAATTTTTTTTTTTTTTTTTTTTTGTATCCATTGAGCAATAATTTATCAAAGTTGAATTTGATAATTGGAAGAGACTTAATAGATCACTTGGTAACAAATTCTTGACTAAATTTCATAGGTTTCGTTAGTGTGTTGTATTTTGGTAGCTTTTAAGGCCTCTCCTATCTTTCCAAAGAATCATTCGTCGTCGTATAAGGTACGTTGCGGAGGATTGATTAAATAGTAATGAAAGTCATGTTTTAGTACCAACTTGAGAGGGTTCCATGGGAACTCAAGATGGAGAGGGTTATCCACATGCCTTTACACGTAAAGCCCAGGGATACGGTGCCCAAGTGGTCAGTCATGTCGAAAGTATCATTTCGTTATATGACATGCAGTTTAATAATTCATGTTTATTTGCTTTATGAATTATATCGATTTAATTGTTATTTCATCACTATTGGAATACATGCCTGACTCCTACCCGTTTGGTTGCATTTTCGCATTATTTTCTTTATAAAATTCTAAGCAGGAACAGGTAAGGTTGATTTTAAGAATCAGTCTTAAAAAGTTGTTGAAATTCACTCAGGTGTCATTATTTTAGTACTTATCATTATGTAATTTGATAGCTATAGGCCAATGGCTGAGATTTTTCTCATAATTATTGTTTTACAAGTAATAAGAGGTTAGAATATGATGAAAGGGCCGAAGGATGTTTATTGTCTCTATTGTTGACGTTTCATATACATTTACAAATGTTGAGTAAAGACTTTCTCTGTGCTTTTATTCTCATGTTGTCGTGGTTGGCTATATTTATTATGTGGGCGTTACAAGTGCTACTAGTAGGGAATCAAATAAATCGAGCCATTCATGAATAAACTCAAGCTCAACTCATCAAAGGCTCGGCTCGGACTCGTTCATTTAATAAATGAACCGAGTCTAAATAATAAAATAGGACTCTTTGGATAAACAAGTTGAGTTTGAACAACTTCTGACTCGACTCGTTAAAGGCTAAGGCTCATTTGTTTCATGTATTTGTATACATATATTTTATAGTAGAGATACTAGTTTATGTATATAAATACATATAGTTCAGATTGGATCTAATAAATTAATAAAAACATCTCCTATTACCTGAATGATGAATTTTTTAATAACTTTATCCATCCAAAATTTTAATGTTGAGTTGAAAAAACTATACAATGTTCTAATTATTTGATATATCTGCTAGTATTTGGTTATGAGTTAACGATTCTATAAGAGATTTAATTTAATAATATTTGTTTTAGCATTTAATCAATAAATAGCAAGTAATATCTATCGATCTAAAAGAACCAAAATGTTAATAAATAGCCCAAACCTGAATAAAAAATTAAGACTCAGTAAGTAAATAAGTCGAATCTGAATACATCTTTTAAACAAATGAGCTGAGCCTGAACAGGTCAGGGCTCGGCTAGGCTCATTTGCAACCCAACTTGTGAGGAGGCTAAATTTTAGAGATTATGCATGTATGGCATGAACTTTCATTATCCAATTGCCATCAATTACAAGTCCATTAATTAATAAATATCACCCCTAATAATAGGGTCTCAATAAATAGTGCCCTAAATTTTTAGTAAGAGCAATTATATTTACACTACAAAAATGGCTAAAGGTATCACCTTACTTTGAGCACCATATTATTAAAAGTTATTTTACTTTACGGGCACCACAAATAAAATGAGCAATTATTTTTGTTCTATTAACACTATAAAAATGCTAAAGACACTACAATGGTAATTACCAAAATGCTCTTTTTCCTCCAATTACTCAATCTTCAACACTCTTCATTTTCTTCAATAATCATGTTCATCTTTTTTATCTATTCAATTCTATTTATCTTCAACATTTTAAACTTCAATCTTAAACACTATTATATCAAACATATTTGCTTATTCTACCTTCTTTCTGTCTCTTTCTCACCATTTCTTTTTCATCTCCACAAAATCCTAAACTCATTTTCAATCTAATTAATATACTCAAATTTTTTTTAAAACACTCATATATTATCACTATTGCACAAGTTTGGAGCATATGTGAAAATCAATGAACCCATCTCTAGACGATATTAACACATTTGGATAAAATCCTATTTTTTTATCCTAACATCATACATTCGTTCATCCAAAGGTCGAATGAGTCTTGTCGCATTCGTAAACCAGAGTTTTAAATGTCACCGAGAACCTTAGAAACCTCAAAGGTCGAATGTAGACCTTAAGCTCAGTACATATGTAAGTGAGCTTCAGATGTACATTCGTAAACTAGAGTTTCAAATGTTTTTTCATACCAATCAAAATCTCTATGGTCGAATGTAAGCCTTAAGCTCATTGCATATGTATGTAAGCTTTAGGTGTACATTCATTAACTAGAGTTTCGAATGTCCTTTGTGACATTCAAAACCTCTATGGTCGAATGTAGGTCTTAATCCTCTACATATACATTCATAAACCAAATTTTTGAATTTATTCAAATGTCAAATGTAGGCCGTATACTCACTGCATATATGAGCTCCAGATGTACATTCATATACTAGTATTTTGAATGTTACTCAAGACATTTGAAAACTCAGAGATTGAATGTAGACCTTGAGCACTGTATATGTAAATGAGTTCCAAGTGTACATTCGAACACCAATTTTTCAAATGTTACCGTAGACATTTGAAACCTCAAAAGCCGAATGTCTGTTTGTAGCCGGTTAAAAATAATTATTATGCAGCATGATCATGCTTGGGAAAAATAAAAAATAAATGAAAATAGGAAATGAATTAGTAAAACATTTTGGTCCTTCCCTCTTAACACACACATACATTTTCTATTTTTACAATCCTACTTTTACATAATTGGTGGTATGGTGAGGTATTGGTGGTGGTTGCAGCGTGCAGGGGGTCGCTGGTTATCAATGACGTCTGGTAGCCGTCGTGGCGGTGGCATGCAACAGCGGTGGATGGTGACGGTCTTAAACGAACTAGAAAGAGGGAGAGAAAGGAGAAATTGGAGAGAGATTAAGTTAAAAATGAAAAAAAAAAATAGTTATGGCTTTAATATGAAGGATATTTATGTAACTTCTACTTTTTAAAAGGGGTAATTAATTCGTGATACCTTTAACATTTTTTGGTGGTGCTAATAGCAATTATTTAATCAATTTGTAAATGATATCTTTAGTTATTTTCGCGGTGTAAATAGAATGGCCCTTTTAATAATCTTTGTTATTGTTTTTAATATCAATCATAAGAAACCTAATACTGTTAATTTGATCATAAACATAGTTTTCGTCATAGTTTTTTTCTCGTAAAAGCTCACGTTGCAAACCGAGAGGGAGGCTGAGGTGGCAATGCAATGGCTCCCCTGACGTCCAAAAGTTCTAAAGAATACATATATAAATAAAAAAATTTCATTATATAGCCCCCTTGAATTTTAACTATTTAAAATAAATTTAGAAACTTGGACTTGCCCCCGTATCAAAAATTCTGATTACCCCACTGTTAACTAGAATGAAGAGTTACCTTTAATTAAAAACACTTCACCATATCTTTAACTTTGTCTGTGCGACATTAGCTCAAATTTCTTTTACCTTGTTTCTTTTTTCTTCTCATTCAAGACTGGAAAATTTGGGACTGGAAAGTTGGGACTCATATCTGTCCCGTACCGTGCAATAGTACAGGATGGGTGCGGGTTGAGCCGACTAACCTGGTAGGTTCGTTGACTGCCTTAGCTTCTTTTATGATATACAGATCAGCGGGTCTATTGGAAATATTCACTAATCAGGAAGAGTTGGGTTAAATGAACCATAGTTATACATGTATTTGTATTACCGATTTACCGTCAGTCAAAAACAACTTTTAACGTATCTTCAACGAAATTGACTGTGTAACATTAATTCATATTTTGTTTTTTATCCATTCAAGACTTCAATGTACGTGTAGGGAGTACTAATCAACAGTGTAGTAACTATAACTTATGCATATATGCAGGCTGGTCCATGGTGGAGCTAAATAAATTTACAATTACATTGTTAGAAAGGAAATTAAATAATTTATTGGAAAGTAATTAAGAGATGCAAGAATTACGTGATTTAGGATCAAGTTAAATTCACATGGCTAATACCAATGTGTGTTTTTATTTATATAAAATGAGCAATTACAAAGTGTTATAACATATAAAATAAAACTTGTAATTTGAGCCAAATTGTCTCCATTTCTTCACGTCTTTTTTCCTTATTTCTTTCTTTGGGCAGGCACCTCTCCTTCTCCCTAGTAGCCCACTTATACTCAACAATGGAAGAGTTAGAATTAACTGATAGATTTAGCTTGTATCAGTGCATAATATTTTCATTTAATGAATGAGTTCCGTACTTGCATCAGACATAATAATTGTCAAATCAATAATTCATAACAGTTCTCGTTGGATAATAAGGTATTATTCAAAATGTTGTCTTTCCCTCATTTGAATGACAAGTAGATGACTGTAAATTATTTAATGTTTATTTGAACGATTATCGCTTGAGAGGTCCATTAGTATTTTCTATTGTTAAGAATTGCCTAAGATCTATGAATAGTTCACACAAATACCTGAGTCCGTATAGTAAAGTGAATCGCTCTTTGATTCAATCAATAAGCAACGATCAATTGTCTTGCCCATAGAGTCATACAATATTTTGTGGAAAATATTATCACTTGTGTGATCATGTATTTGATGGCGAAAGGAAGGATTCGTAATGTTGTCAACCAACCTTTAGGTCTCGCATTCGAACCCCGCACAAACTATTTCGTTTTCTTTTTCTTTTTTTTTCATTTGTTTCTATTTTTCCTTTCTTTCTCATTTTCAAACAATCAGATTTGTAGTATCCCAAAATATTTATATCATCAAGCATTACACAAATCCTGTAATATATTACATCAATCAATTTCCATAAGAATTATCACATTTGTTATTGGTGTATAAAGCCTTAATAGTACGTAATTTGAGATGAATTTTTTTTTATCCTTATAACCTGAGCAGTAACCAAAATAATCTTATTTTTAAACATTTCTTGTTAATAATCAGTAAAATGATATTATTTTTCCCCTGTTTGGGAGAAGTATAGTGCAACTAAATGATAAGTTCATTACCTTTTGTAACTTTTGTCTGCATCATTGTTGTATACGGGTGAACAGTTTATCCCACATCGAACTTTTATAAGAGTCATCATACCTTATATAAAAGTAAAGTACTTACTATATACATGCATATCTAAAAGTGAACGATACTCAGATTTGATCTCGTTGTACGATAAGATTCAGAAATACCCATCTCTAAACATGTTTTGTGCCTTAGAATTTTGAAATTGCACAGCTAAAATTACCAATAATAGAGGCTTACTTGCAGCTATAATTTTGTATTTCATATGATTGATATAGTTAAGCCATTTATTCTCTTTGTTCGTTCATTTTTGTCATTTTTCAAAAACCGAGAAATAATATAGAGCATCAAATTATTGGCATTTCATAATCACACTTCCAAAATTACTTTTGTTCCATAATAATGGCATAACCAATTATTCTTAAGGGAGAATGACCTTACCTCTCCCTTATTATTGACTCAAACTCATATATAGAGGACAACTTTAATATGCTAACATAGGTCATATCTAAGCCAAGGACTCAAACCTACTACTATGCAACCATCTATAACCACTCACATTTTACCATTGACACTAAGGAATATAGCAAAGCTGATCGAAGGGGACCTTGGAGCCACATATATACTTCTAATATCAAATATGTGAAAGTGGTGATTATCATAAAGAAATTCATTTCCTCTCGATTGAAACAAAAAATTAAACCTGAATAATATGGCTAGATTTAATATCTTATTAGCATAATTATATATTACCCTTAACAATTCAGAAGGTTTAATTATTCACCTTTTAGTAATATGGATGTGTTAGTAAATACTTTGAAATTCTGTCAACAATCATCAACTCGCTTCATTGAGTCCATACTTTTAACCTCAAAAATATCTCAAACCAATATTAACTCAATTCCAATTATAAAATTAAAATAAAAATCTTTTATCAAGTAAATTAATAATACTTTTTCTTTTGCACCACTGTGTTTGGTTTCGAGTAGTAAATGATCAACTGCTTGGCTAAACAGAAGACAAAATTTCTTTAACTTCATGGGATCCACCAATTATATATCCGCTAAGTTTTATCATAAATTTTGCAACTCCTTTTCCAAAATTTGGCGTTCGTTTCATGCAAGAATTTCTTATATGAAAATGTGACTGAAAGAAAAATCTCCTCACAACAAAAATGGATTTAAGTACAATATTTTCTTATAAGTCACATTTTCCTTTAAGAAAGTTTCTCGACCATACTATCCTTTTAAAATTATTGGCCCTAAAAAGTTTATAATTGGGTAATTAAATTTGTATCCGTAAAAGTTTTTAAAATTTGGGTAGCATGGCCACGGTTGGTCAAGTGAATAATTCATGACTTCAAGCTACTTCTATGAACTATTATGTTAATGTGATAAAAAAATATTCTCATAAATTTGAGATATACATATTGAAAATTTTATAAAATTTACTGCAGAGTCTAACAATATTTTCTGGTAGAGACTCGTAATGATAACATGTTATAAAAATGCTAAAAAACAAATAAAGTAATCCACAGGAAAATAAAGAAGACACAAGAATTACATTCTTTAACTTCAAGTTATCACATATCTAACTTAAGATTACTCCACAGGACTAATACTGGTGTGCGTACTCTTATTTATACTAGCAAGGGTACACATATTTTGCACGTGGTTTATAAATTTATTCTCTCATTTTCTTTTTAATTGTCAATTTACAATTTTTTTCCTATTCCTTTTCTAGTGTCCATTTAGAAAATTAATAAAATATTAATTTTTTTTTCTAATTTTACTCATATTAATAGATTAGAATGATATGTTTTGAGTATTTAAAAAAGAGTAATAAAGTAAAATATTATTTAATTTCTCTAAAATTAAGGCCAATTAATAATTTTCTTAATTCATGTGCTCTAACCTAAAATGATAACTAAAAAGAAATGAAGGAAGTTTTATTTAACAAAATATTGTATACTAATATAGGAGCAAAAACTAAAATTACTTTGAATAATTTTTAATAAAAATAGAAGTCCTTTAATTATTATTTATCAAAATTTTAAGTATGCATCATATAGAAATTTTGATTTGACTCAGTAAACTCATGACACTAATTTGTACTATTGAGAATTAATATGATATTTAAATATTTTGTTAAGTTTGGTAGATATGTGAGCGATTATAAGTTATAATTCCTTAAATTTTAATATTTTTATTTTAAATTTCTTAAATTTTATTTTTGTGATAGTTATCAATATAAATTTTTAAAGATAGAGTATTATCTCTTCACAAAAATATGCAAGTTAAAAGTAATTAATTTACAATTTGGGTATCATTGCTTTTATTACAAAGAAATAACATGAAGGATAAATTTGGAATAAAAAATGTGTGAAATATTTTATGAAGTTGGTATTTTTTATAGAGTAATAATAATTAGATAAGTGAAAGATTACAAAGTGATACAACATACACAGCATAAAATAAAATTTATAATCTTGACCAAATTGACTTAATTCTCTCACTTTTTTTCTCATTATTTCTGTCTTTTTGACGCAACTCTTCTTCTCCCTAGCAGCCTATTTATACACAACAACGGAGGAGGTAGAATTAAAAGATGGCCCAGCTTGCATTCACACATATTATTTTTATTTAATAATTAGATTTCTTATTTGCATCAGCCACAATATTTGTCAAATCAATAATTCATAACCGACATCCATTTAATTTATAATAAATTGGATTTTCAATTATTTTTTTAACTCAAGTTTCAATTTACCCCTTATTCATTTATTTGTTACTCAATTTAAGTTAATAATTACCACCGTTAACTTATTTTTATATTGAAATCGAAAATGTTTAGTCCAAATTGTATTTCTTGAGTATAATTGAAATAAAAAATTAGGAATTTTGAAAATAAGTTTTTGCCTATGAAAATATTTATTTTTAATTTTTAAAGTAAAAAATTATGAAATTTTCAATAAAATAAGTAAAATTACAGAAAAATGGATAATGAGTAAATTGAAACAAATAAAGGGATGTGAGGTAAATTAAAATAAGATTAATAGAATAATGGTAAAATAGAATTCACCCTATAATTTTTATTTTATTTTTTATTTTTTTTACTATTGAATTTACTCTGTTATTAATGTATGTACTTCATATATATATATGTTTCTCTTTCCTCACAGCTGTAATTGTGTAACTATATATCTAAAGGTGTGGACGCGTTAATGTGAGAATTTAAGAGCTCCAACCCATTGCTTTTAATTTCCACAGTATTCACCTGTTGAGTGAGTTGGTGATTGCCATTAAATTTTTGGAGCTTTTGTGGTTACAATCAATAAGCTGGTCCTAAATATTATAACCAGTGAATTAGTATCGTAGTAAAAAAGAAAAAAAAAAAAGAAAAGGAAAAAGTGATTGAACACGATTGACTTCTCATTATTGGTAAAAAACTAAGGATCAAGGGGCTGCTCGGTCTGATGGACACCATTTTCCTTTTTATAATTATATATATATATAAGTATAATAAATTATTTCCAGATATAATCAACAAATATATGCTTAGAATTTGTCACGATTATGCACACGAGGTTTTTGTTCATTTAGTTCATCAATTCATTTTAGTCTTGTGTCAATTCATTTAGTCTTTGGACGATATTCGAGTCATCGATAGGTATGGCGAACTTACAATGCTACGAGGCAAACTTATAGCATCTACCACGTAAGAATAATTAATTTTTGAGATGAAGGATTTATATTACAACGTAGGATGGGCTAGGTCAAATAAACGCAATATTTGAAAAGGAATAATCTAATCTACGATTAAGGCTCATTAGAACAAATAACAAGAATCGAGCAAGCGTTATCCGAAAAGCTGTGATGCTATGTTTTGATAAAATAATTCAACACTGATTGATTTTGCTTTGGAGGAAAATCCCTCTCTTTGGAGGAATTCGCTTCGATTATTGCTGTAGTGGCTTGTTGAAAACTCATAACAACGATAATGTGGTTCCTTACCTTAATTTTAGGCTTTCTTTGATAATGTATGGCAATTCGAAGTAAAAGATAGTGAATTAGACTGAATAACAAAAGTACACTTTCACTACTCAAATGAATCGTTTCGATTACAATAGTTAGATGGTTTACAAGTACTGAGATAGTTTCAATCTATTTTACCACTACTACTAAGACTAAGTTACACCTTCTGCTAGATGAATTCGTATTGGGTATGGGTTTCTCGATTTTTTTTCTACGGCTGCTATTCATATCTGTATAGAGCCAATTAAGTAATTATTTTAACTGTTCTTTTGACAATGGTTGCACTATCTGATCAAATGGTCATCATTTAAAGCTTTCATTTCTCAACTATTTTGGAGCCATTGTTGTAATTGTGACACGTTCCCCATTTTGTCCATTTAATCTCACAAGTTGGCATATAAATAATTGTCACATTATTGTTCCACTACCAGTCTATTAACATTTGTTAAATTATTCATTAAATACGCTCATTTAATTCTTGATTAATTTAGACAATTAATTTTTTAGTGGGCTATTGCCAAAGTTGAAAACAGAAATGGGAAATGATGCCAAAAATATATGGGAAACGGGAAATACGAATACGATTTATAATATTTTCGGATACAGTTATATAACATGTGGGAAACATATGCAAAATACATGATTTTTTAATCCGACATTTAGATTTATAAGTACCATAATACTTGTACTTTTATATCAAAATTTAATACTGGATATGAACAAGATAGTAATAAATCAAAAAAATAGAAGTGAAAAAAATTATTTAATCGTAGAAGTGCTAAAAAACTAATTCTCATAATACTTTTGTTCATTTTTTTATTAGGAAATAATAGCCAATAAATTTCCTATAAATTTTCAATCATTTCCTTTATCGTTCCGCAAACGTTTCCCAATCGTTTCCTTTGAATTTTATATGCATATCTCCAATTGTTTCCCAACCATTTCCGGATCGTTTCCTACATGTTTTCCCTTAAGATTTTTCGGCATTTCGTATCCATACCAGAAATGCGTTTTCCCGGAAACGCGATTCCCACCCAAAACCTGCGTTTCCAGTAACTATGAGCTAAAGTAAATAAGCAGAATGACACAGCCTTCCAGACTCGCTGAATGATTTTCCAAGAGAAAGAGGGAGGAGCTCAATCCAAAAGGATAGAATAAGG
>MKEJ01026827.1:0-15376 GCA_001753735.1 Embelia ribes
AAAAAAAAAAAAATATGAAATAAAGATGTGATATTTGATCCACCTTGATTTTAGCTTGATCATCAATCAATATTTCTACAAGTACTCAGCAAATCTACATATTATTTTAAACTAGTAGCATCTGCATGCATACGTGATACTAGCACTATTTCTTCTGAAAATTTGGCAAAGCGGATCCAAATAAGGATTTACTCAATTTGTTTCTTCTGAAAATTTGGAATTTCATATAAGAATATATAAGCTAATTACATTTCATACCTTGATTTGATTCAAATTTGTTGAAATTTTTCATAGTACAGAAAATTCTGAAAAAATAAATTGTAATGAGAAGAAGAGAGCAAGTGAATAAAAGAAGGGTGTCACAATTATAAATCAGTTTATCAAAAGCGAGTTTAGTGCGCCAAATGTACATATCCAATTATACCCCTTGTTGGTTGTGTACCTCATTTAAAATTTTAGGTAATTTTCCAATTATCATAGGATTAATTTTGGAAGGCCATACATAAATTGACGGATGTAATTTCCTCACTTTAGTGGTAATTCCTCACATCATCCCAAATCTCAGGGACGTACATGTAATTTCCTCTGCACAAAGCATTAACTACTGGATAGAAGCGTCAGTTGATCTCTCACGGAGAGAGGGAGGGAGACGGGGAGAGGGGGAGAGAGAGGGGGGTAGCTGATAGGAGAGAGATTGCAAGAGAAACTTTGAGGTAGAGAGAGATTAAAAAGATGGAGGTTCCTGATATATAGCTAGGGTTCCGTCCTAGGCGGTGACACGTGTCGTGTGATGGTACAATCTCCCTCCACTTCGTCTCTCTGGCGATTGTTCTGCTTCTGCCGCCCGGTGTGAAAATTGTCGAGAATGACCCTTTTAACCCCAATGTTTTGACTTTATTACCTTTGATGAACACCCTAATTTTATAATTAAGTCTGCTATATGAACTATAAAAATTTTAGTTTCCATGAATTTTGAGATGTGGGAAGAAGACTAATGGATGGATTATTTTTCTGTTTTTACACGTATTTTTTCTTATTTTCATTTTAGATTTTTAGTTTGAACTCTAGTATATCATTATATTCAGAATATCTATATTTTGATATCGCTTTTTGATTTTTCACTGACTACTTGCCTGTGACTTATTTGCAGGTTGCTTTTTGTGAACGGTTGTCTTTACTGAAATTTTATATCGAGATCAAATTTTTGGATATTTTTTAATATCTTACTATGTATTATTTTAGTATGCTTATTGTTTTATTGGCCAACTGACTCAGTAGTTGATCTCTCCCAATTCTTTGTTCCCGATTTCAAGAAAATCCCAATTTTTTTGGCCTAATTGAACTTTCTTTTTTGTCGAAAATGGCTGTTTCGTTGACCCGATTCTCATGGTGGTTATTGGGTGGGAAAGATAGAGAGCCCGTATCTAACGGGTCATCAATTAATTCTACTCTAGATTGGGGCTTAGGTCTCAGAGAAATGGAGAATGTGAAATTTCCTTCAGTCAAAAGGGTTAATTTTGCATCGTCGAATAGGAAAGTTAAGAGGAAATGGAAGAGTAGAGAGGAGAGGAGAGTGGACAAGGAGTATGATGTGGTGTTGGTGCCGTCGGATGGTGTGGGTTTGTCGGGGTCTGAATCCGAAGACTCGGACTGGTCGATTGGGTGGCTGGAGCCGCACGCCCCTGACTTCCAGAGTGATGATGAGGCGGACAATAGTTTTGCTGTGATTGTGCCTTGCTATAAGCAAGGGTTCAAGGAACTGGAAGAAAGGCCTAGTATTGGGTTCGCAAGTGATGCTACAAACAATATTCGGAATGAGTTCTCTGGTAAAAATTTCCCCTGTATGTTTGTATCAGTTTAACTTGTAGAATTGTCGTTTAGTTGATTATGTTTCTTGTTTGCACTCAGTAATTCTTGGTGATGGTTTGATAAAATAAAAGAAATGGGAAAGCGGGGTTGTCTTGTCTGGATTTGGATTATGGAGTTTGTTATTGGGAGAAAGTATGGATTTTTGCTGGAGGTGTGACTATGGTTGCTTATTCTTATCAGTTTAACTTGTAGAGAGTGTTTATAGTTGGTTGTGTTTTTTGTTGTTATTTAATGATTTTTAGTGATTGTTAGATAAGATAAAATTTGGAAAGTGCAGCATTTCTTGTTTGATATGGAAGATTATGTGGTGTTTGTAAATTGGAAAACATATGAATTTTAGGTTGGGGGTGTTCTTGTGACTCCATAGGTCTATTAAGAAGGGTTTTTTGGGTAAATACGTAATTGTTTTTCTATGGATTTATTTGAATGACACTTTTTATTAGTTCATTACCTTCTTTGGTTAATTTAAGCATTCTCATCTTTCCTTTTTTGTCTCGTTTGGATATGGATTATGGAGTTTGTGTACTGGGAGGAGATATGAATCTTTGCTGGATGTGCAATTATGGTTGCGAACCGTGTTAGTTTACCTTTCAGATTGTGATTGTAGGTGGTGGTGTTTTTTGTTGTTATTTAGTGAATCTTACTGATTGTTAGATAAGATGAAAAATGGGAAAGTTGAGCTTTTCTTGTTTTGATATGGATTATGTGATGTTTTTAAATCTGGAAAACTTATAAATCTTTGGTGGATGTGTTTTTGTGATTCATAGGTCTATAGACAAAGCATTTTTTATGCAAATACATAATTATCTTGCTCTGGAATGGATTAGTTCGAAAGATTCTTTTAAGTAGTTCATTATTTCACTTTTTTGCCTTGTTTGTCAAACTTTTGCTTCCTTTATAGTTTGAGCATTCTGCTCTTTCCTTTTATGGTATAGTTAAAAGGAAACACTTTGTGTGGTGATCAGCTATATGGTTTGATATTGACATCACTGGACTATGTTTATTTCTGGGTGTGGCTCCATTAACTATTGTGTATGATAGAAAGTATGTTTGTGTAGAACAATGGAGAATGATAACAAACTGTTTTCAAAGTTGTTATTGTAGTTTCTCTTCTGATTTCCTTCAGTTTGTAAATATGGAGGTCAAAGCAATGTTGAGATTTTTAAAGCCTTTCCTGGTCATTTTTACTCTATACTGCAATTCGCAAAGAATGGAATGGGAACTGGATTGTCGCAATGAAAATGTGCATATTCGCTACTCCTAAAGATCTTGGATATGCAGTTGATTCAAAATGGTATGATGAAATGCACCTCGTTTTTTGTGTGTGGACTAGTTTAAGATTCAAATATCTGTCTGATTCAGTTGTTACATGTTATCTACAAGGTGCTTAAGACTAATCATCACATCAAACTTTTGGATAAAATATGGGGTGCAAAGCTTCCTATATGTGTACTTTCGGTTATGCAATTATGGAACACCCATTGATATATTGGACTCTGAGTGGCTGCGTGTTTGACATTTTAGTTCAACTATTCAGTGTTCAGTTTTTAATTGCCTCAAAATTTGACAATCTTTCACATATTCTGGTTTAAAAAGTTTGTATTTTTTCTGTATGGTATTTGCTTTTTTTCAAAGCACGAGATTCATTGACTGCGCTAAGTTTGTTCCATTTGATTTAAAATGCAGATGGCAAGAAGTATGTGGAACAGTGGCTCTCTTCTCTTCAATATTGTTGAATAGCGCTGAATGCTGATCGGTTCATCTTTGCTGAAATATTTTTCTGTCGAAGAGGAGACTATAAGTAAGAAATTTCGGGAAAAGCTTAAAAGGGTGTAAAGGAAAAACTAAAAGAAAGGTGGTGGCTTGATTTGCACCATCATCTCTGTATAATGTTGAGAATCTATATATAACTAGCAAATATAATGAAAACTAAACGGAGAAGGGGAGGAAAAATTGTTATGCTAACATTTTCTTCTTTTTCTTTTTCCGTTTCTGTGTGGAAAAATGTAAATATGCTTCTGTAGATTTGAGAAGCGCATGTACCCAGAAAAAAATATATATATGTAAATAAATAAAAATCAATAAATAAATAAGCTCCTCTTGATATGAACGATCTCTAGATCCAGGAGCAGTTTCATCCTAGTAGATTTGGTTTTTTCCTCTTGTTCCTTCTGTTTTCTTGGTCTCCAAAGCAAAGCATCTCTAAAATGTTCAATTCAACACTCATAAATGTTGATAATTATGTGGGGTTCGTGTTGTACTCGTGTTGCATATTTCTAAGAGCATTCACTAGTCTTTCTCTGTGTATCCTTTTGATTTTTGATTTCTCATTAATAAAATGAGAAATTTTGGACCAAAAATGTTTCTTATCGGTATTTTTATTTTTTATTTTTTATTTTTTTAGTATTTTTTTAAGAAATAACAATAGATTTCTCAATGAAAAATTTTCAGTATTTACAATTTCTCTATTAAGAAAATAATTTATTTTTCCTAGTTAAGATTTGAGAAAATATATGTTTTATATTTTCTTGTGATATATATGATTATTCTAATATTTTTTTAATAAATTTTATAAAAAGACTAGCGTAATGAATTTAAAAAATATTATTTTTTAATAGAAAAAATAGGTTTATAGAAAGCGAGTTGTACAAATTAAATGAGATAGGCATTGCTCTAAAACTACATGCAACGTACCATTTATTTATCAATAAAAGACCAAAGACGTAATAAAGCCACAATAAAACCCATTGTCCAAAATTTTATTTACTTTCTTTTTCTAAAAACATTTGAACTAGCTTGCACTTTCAAAATCAACTGCCCTGAATGTAAGGTATTAGCCACGCGGAAACTCAGAAAAAGACAATTAATATAGTCGTTTGAAATAAAATTACAATCGCATAATTACAATGACATCTATGTAATTTAATATTTAAATATTACGTCAATGCTAGTATATATTTGTTTGAAAAGGTGAAATTAATTTAGAGTTACATTTTACATGTAAACAGATGGTGAGCTTCCCTGCTCACTGAGAATGAAAAAAAAAAAAAAAAAAAAAAAAAAAAAAAAAAAAAAAAAGAACGTTCAAGAAGATAGCGACCGCATCGGATATTGCTTTGTAGTAGTTCTACTTCACAAGAAGAGCTTTTAATGTGTAAAAGAAGAAATAAATTAGTGAAAGTTAGGAGTTCATATATTCTTCACCGAACTCGGTTGGAAAAAAAAAAAAATAAAAGAGTCTGTCGAAAAAAAGGTTTAAAGTTTAAACTTTAGAGCAAATAATAACAACAATAAAAAAAAAAAAAGGTAAATAAAGAAAAAAAATATGTATAGTTTTTTGTTTTACTAATTTATTTGGTGTACTAAAAATAGCATCCTTAAACTTTAATCATATATTTAATGCCATAATAATAAAAAAAATACAACATATTTAAAGTTGTGAAAATAAATAATGTTATTAAAATATAAAATCTATATACTCATGATGGATTTCAATTTGGGTTGCCTTGTGTTAAAACATTGGGCCTAGGCCCATTAAACTTAACAGTGAGCCACTCCTCTCGTTTTACATAAGCTCAGAACTTAGGGTTTGGTTTTTTCAGCCCCTGGGTAGCACTGACCGCCAAACGCAGCCATCATCCATGGGTATTCTCTCTCTCTCCCTCTCTTCTCTTCTACCTTATTTTTATTCTCATTTGCTACAAATATAGGCACTGAATTTTTTTGTTAAACATATGGATATACATTTGCATGTATGTAATATTTGTTGGGGTGTGTGATTTTTTGTTGCATCTTTTATGTTCAATTATTTTTACTCAAGGTTGTATAAATTTGGCAGCATTGGTTTTAACATGAGATTCTTTGCTGTTCTAGAAAAGGTTGAAGTGTTAAGTTGGATGTATCCAACTGTTTTTTTTAAGTGCAAGAGAAGCTAGTTTATTTGCTTAAAAGCTGGAACCAAACGAAGGCTGGATTGATGCATTGATATGATCTCATTGGTTATACATTGATAGAGATTTATATGTATTTATTTATAATTGGGTGTGTTTTTTTTATTGAAAGTTTTTGTTTGGCAAAGTAGCTTTTAACTTGAAATTATTGGATGTTCTTAAAGAGATAGAAGTGTTAACTTGGATACATTCAATTTTTTTTAAGGCTGAAGGGAGGTAGTTTATTTGCTTAAAAGTTGCAAACAAACAAACCCTGAATTGATGCACTGCTATGATCTCATATTTTACAAATTGATTCAGATTTATTTGTATGTAAATTGATTGGGCATGTGTTTTTTATTCAAGGGGCGTATACGTACGTGTCGGAACTATGGAGGAAGAAGCAATCTGATGTGATGAGGTTTCTGCTGAGGGTGAGGTGCTGGGAGTACCGGCAGCTGCCCTCCATCGTGCGAGTCACACACCCCACTCGCCCTGACAAGGCCCGTCGCCTTGGCTACAAGGCCAAGCAGGTACCATAACATGCTCACTTTTAGTGCACACCGGCATATAAATGTGTATCCTCAGCTGTTTGTTAAAACAATTTATAGATACACTATTGGAAATGAGCACCCATCTTGTATATGGCACTCCTAAATGTATACCCATTTTCAATCCCTAAATTCAAAATGATTACCGTACATACTTATGTGTACATACGTTGTATGTATAAAATTATATTCCTTTATTGTTAGATCTTGTGGATTTTCTTAAATTAACGGAGGAGATCAACCCGCATAATTTTGCCACTCGAGCCTAGGTACATAGTATGTACACATTAGCAAGTATTAATATCATTACTCATATTTTAATCACCATGCCTTCCCATAATCTTTGAAATAGTGGTTGGGATATGGAGAATGACCAGAGCGAACCCTCCTTAAATTTAACCATAGAATTGAAGATGAACAATAGTCTACTAGTTTAAGTGGAAAACTGTAGTCAACATTATATTTTTTAAAGGATTTAATAGGGTTGGGATGCATTGTAGGATTCATTTAGGGATAGTGATAGGAGTGCTCAAGATTTGGTGGTATCTTAGTTCTGCAGTTCAGTGCTATCAGAACCTTGGTCATAATAATTCTTCATAGAAGGGCGTGTATTCCGCTCCCACTCTTGCTCTCATGGGTCTCTGCCCTTTTTTTTTTAATTTTATTGCTCTTGCTCTCCCGTTCTGTAACTGTTGTACCTGATGGGGGATTATGTTGAGGTATAGGTTCACAATATTTGGTTCAATTTCGACTCAAATAGTTAACCAATTGACTATTACTCATGGATCATATCCGACGCAGATAATGGACCAGGTTCAACCCATGTATGACAGTGTATTTTTTTCTTTAAATAGTTAGAATTAATAATAGATAATAGCTGTTTTGCATGTTAACGTCGCATAGTTTAATTGGGCAAGAGTTTGTTAAGAGTATTTGTAAGATTGTTTTGAAACTTTTTGGTGGTCTAAGTGCGAAGCTTTTGGAAGTGATTATTCTGTGAGGTTCTAAAAGTAAATAAGGAATTTGAAATATTGACCATTATATCGCATGTTGTTTGTTGTCTGTAGTATCATTTTGGCGTTGTAACTGTAGATATTTGATATTTCTCTAAGGCATTACATATACAATTTGAAACTTTTTGTAGGGTTATGTGGTCTACCGTGTCCGTGTTAGGAGAGGTGGTCGCAAGAGGCCTGTTCCCAAGGGTATAGTGTATGGTAAGCCCACAAACCAGGGAGTTACCCAGCTGAAATTCCAGCGTAGCAAGAGGTCAGTTGCTGAGGAGCGTGCTGGGCGAAAGTTGGGTGGTCTCAAGGTTCTCAACTCGTACTGGATCAACGAGGTTTGTGGCACTGCTTCAATCATTCTATTATAACAATGTATTTTATGCCATTATTTTTTTTTATTTATGTTTACAGAAGGAAAATGATTCCCAAACAAAAAAATTCTTGACGTAATTTCTTGCTTGAACTGATTCTTCAACACTTAAAATTTTTTTTATTAGTAATCATGAGGTCTCCGCTTTTTTTGTGTGTTCATTGAAGTTTTTCCATGTGACCTTTCTGTGTTTTTATGGAAGAGTGTTTGTTTTTTAGTGTGATTCCTTGGTGAATGTGAGTTCAATATAAACTTAATAATGACTTGCTGTAGCTGCTTTCCTTGGTTCAGAGCTCGGTAATTAAGTAGAGTAGAAATAGAAACTTAATGCTGAGTATTGGTGAGAGTTCTTTGTTAACCAATAGTCTTCCTGTAAGATTTTGTCCAAGTGTATTGGTAATTAACTTGTGAGATATTATTGTTGACTGAAAAATTTTGTACTATAGTATCTGTATAGCTCTATTTGTTGGTTGCAAGAAACTGTAACCCATGTCTGATATGTATAAAGGATATGAAATTACAAGGTTGAGCTGGAAGCAAGATTTTATTCTGCACAATTTGTAATAATTCTCTACATGTACAAAACATTATTTACACGATACAGGACTCTACGTACAAATATTTCGAGGTGATCCTTGTTGATGCTGCACATAATGCAATTCGCAATGACCCAAGAATCAACTGGATCTGCAACCCAGTTCACAAGCATAGGGAGCTTCGTGGGCTCACCTCTGCTGGAAAGAAATTCAGAGGACTCAGAGGAAAGGGACACTTGCACCACAAGCAGAGGCCTTCTCGCAGGGCAACCTGGAAGAGGAACAATACGCTCTCTCTTCGCCGTTACCGTTGATTTGTTGTCTGATTATTTGCATTTTATTCTATATCCTGTTTCAAGACCTGTTGTGGTTCTACTCGTGATGGTGAAATTTTGGTTTTTGAGAGTTTATCATAAAGGAATTAAAACTTGAAATGGATAGATTTGTGAGTTGTATGAGATGATAAATTTGATTCTGAAGTTGCGGTAGAGTGATTTGTAGGCTTGCTTTGAAGCTCCTAGCAGTCCCTAGTGTTTGGTTAAGTTCTGACACTGAAATCATTTTCCCAGATGCGTTACTCTTTCCCCTCTTTCCCAAATAATAGGCGTAGTTTGACGGATACATAATTTTAGATAATGGTCGAATAGTGAATTTTCAAATTTAAATTTAAAAATGTCTTATTCATAGCCCTTGTTTATATATATGGTACAATATGAATAATGCATTTGGTTTTGGCAACGATTATATGTCAAAAAATAGAAATAGGCAAATCTTTTTCAACAATTAAATATGTTTTTAGACATTCTCATAAGAAAAGTGGTCCTATGATTTGTGGACGGAATAAATAATAGATATTTCTAATTTCATATTTGGTGTATAACCACAAGCATTTTCAAAATTCTCCTCCTTGTGATCAGATCATGAAAATTTGATTTCATTTTTTTCCAAGCTATGGTACGTTCATTAGTCCATCCAGCAGCAAGCAAGTGATTATCCAAATACCATGAGCTATGCTTCTCGGTATAGCGCAATGTTCTCAGCTGACACATGGTTTTTAGGATATGATAGCAATGTTATCGATTTATTATATTTGACACATGGTGTTTAGGATATGATAGCAATCAGCTTTACTACAGGTGTCTTAACTGCTTTACAGAGATTTGGATTTCTGGGAAACTTGCATGCTAACGATGTTTGGGTGCGAATATCTTTAGCAATAGTTACTCTTTGTGAACCTGTTTCTGAATGCTAGATGGTTCCATTTATATAGCCGTCTTTCAGATTTTGCAATGCCTCTCGAATTGAGTCTCCATCTTGGCTTGAGTACTTCAAGCATATTAACCGCTGAGCAACTCGATAAATCTTGTGTATATCATGGTACTGCAAGCAGTTCACTTCCATTCTCCTCGCTTCCTGTGAAGTGAGAAACATTAACAAGCCACCCATGGAAACCCTTCACGCGTGCTCTCATAAAGACTTTATGAGAAGTTAGAGGATTATTTATGAGAAGTTAGAGGATTAAAGAGCTATGCAAATTTATAGTGTATAACCATGCCACAGCTGCAGCTAAAATATATGTATCTTCCTACTCATACAGAAATTGATTGCAGTATTTTGAATGTTGGACTGCTAGTTAAAAAATTAAAAGTTTTATCACCAAGCTTACATACTGTATACTGAAGTTGTTATTCTAGTTTCAAATTTTCAATAGTAGAAGATAGTTAGATGACTAGTTCAAAGGTATGTTACCAACGCAACTTATATATATATAATATTTTCAAATCTAATTGCCACAAGGTAGTCTAGCAGTTCTAAAGTGATTGTAAATTTGAAGATTTTTCTCAACTTGGATAGTCGGATTGGATACTGGAAAAGAGTAATCATAGACTAAAGAAAGCCAAGCTGAACAAGTTCCCATATTTTAGATGTATACCTTTTCTGTTATCCTCGCTGTGATGGTTTTTGCTGTCATAATGACCGAGCCAGGTAATCCAGCCACTCCTGCTAAGAGAAGCCCATAATGTGGCACTCTTCTTGATCCATCCTTGAGTTGAAACTGGTTGATTTTAATTCAAAAGTTTATATCAAAATATGCCTCAGTTACGACTTACGATATAATGTTATACGTCAGAAGAAAGAAACATTACCTTAAAATCCAGCCGTTTGCTTTTGATCTCGACATCAAAGTGTAGAATTTTGACATTGGGGTAAATGGTTGCTAGTTCTGATAGATTTTCCATGTGAGTAGCGAATATGGTATACCTGAAAATAGACATGTTGGTAATTTTTTTATATGCATTTGTGAATTTAAAATAGATTTCAAGAGAGTAATCAAGGCTGACTTATAGGTCAGATGTGAGATGATCGTATTTGAATGCACATACAGACTGATTCAATCTCTAACCCCTCCTAAATTGGTCATGTATTCGTCTAGAATACGTAATCCATACTGTGGATCACACCTACTCGTTCTAAAGAGTGAAGTGATGACATCCAGCTCCCACATGCCTTGGAGATTATTCTAGCTGATGGGTCTTGCCAACAGTGTACCATTCCATTTATATTAAGATGAATATAATTTCAGCCAAAACAAATAAAGGGCAACCAATAGAAACGTATGACTATTTCTAAGTTATCTGTATACAGATTTTACTGACACTAAAAGGATGAGTTCTCTTGATTGAAGTTTCCAGGTGCCACCGAAAAAGTAAAGATTCTTGAGCATTTTTCATTTCAGAAGTTAGGCAAGGACATGAAAAAACATTATGTTTGAATAAATTGATAAAAGATCAAACAGTAGCATTTCTGCATCGATGTTAAAGACTAGTATCATCTTTCTTAAAATGATTTACCACAATCTCTTTTATGAAAGCGATAAAAATTTTGTCTTTTACAAAACATGTAAGAAGCAATACTTTTATAAGGTTCTATTTTCTATACAAGTCTTGTAAAAGTAACACATTTTAAAAAATATGGTAACTTTGTGTTAAAATATAATAACTCCCTTTATACAATATAATAATGATATTAACTTCAATACTTTCAATTGAAATAAATATTATATTCAACATATTACAATTTTTTATAAGTGATGCCATATAATATGTTAGTTTTTTTAAGAAAGAACTGAATACAATATCGTTGCTATATTGTAAAAAGGAAGTAGCTCTATTTTAACACAAAATTACGATATTTTTAAAACGGGCTACTATTCTTGTCGGCACAAGACTTGTACCTAATTGGGAACCCTTTTATAATTGTGAAGGAAAATGAGTTCAGATCTAGAAACTACGCTTGCAGTGGTAAAAGATACTCGCAACAACTCCATGCAATTGCGAATCCATCTGAGGAAGAGGTGGCCCTACCCAGTTCATCCATGACAATTAAACTCCTGGGCAAACAGAGAAATCCACTTTCAGTGCTAAAAAAAGAGAACCTGGCTAAAGCAAATAATATGGTGCATCTACCTTCTGGAGAGATTCTGCATGATAAAAGCTGTCTCCTTCATCTCTGTCATGAACTGCAACATGTAAAACATTTTATGAAATGTGAATTTAGCTATGTTTGCACATACTTCATATCTTAGTCAAGAAAGAATCAGATTGAACTTGGGAAACAACTTTTTCAGTTCATTTAAAATTGTTTTCAGTTCACAAATAACAAATGTGCTCTGCTAACATTTTTCAGAACTATAAAGTTTAAAGTATCATAATACATTAATGATGTTTAGATTTACTTTTAGTTAAAGGACAAAGAATTGTAAACATGCTTAGTTAATTGAACTTATTTTTGCCATTTAATTAAAAAATGTGATGTCAAATATTTTATCTATAAGATGAGTTTGGAAATTATACCGTACTAGAGTTCGACTCAATATTGTCCACAGCACCCATCCTCGTAAATAGACGGTCAACTACCCTTATAGTGGCAAAGCGGGCTGGAATGTAACAACCAATCTGAGCAAGGATGACTATCAGGCAAACCTGTTGAAGATAAGTACTTTTTCCACACCTGTGGAAAGCACCAAGTACATATTGCATTTAGTCATACTAACACTGGTTGCATGTCTGAAATAATTGAGATTCATGTCGTTGTGAGATATCATTGAACAAGACGGCACATGGAGACGATGACATCGTCACATTATTCTTACATGTTTGGCCCAGTGACAATAATCATGTTTGATGCTTCGGAAAGAAAGAGATTATTGGGCTGCGCAGGAAGACAAACAAAGGAAAGAAGAGCAGTTTAACTCAAATTTTGACCTAAAGGATATTTCTTGCTTGAGAAAAACTGTAAAGAGAAATTGAATGCTATGATAAAGAGAAACAAAATCTTTTACAAGATGCACCGAAAACAATCAAAAAGAGAAATCACGAACAACAAAATTGTGATGTATGCTCTCCAGTATAGGGTGCCTTCCAGCATCAATTGCCGTTGGTCCATTTTCTACCAATAACATGACAGTGATCAAGAACGTGTTCCTTGATATTCTCATATAAACAATACAAGGAGTAACACTCAGTATATTACCTGTGAATTGAGGTCTAACATATTGATCTACAGGCTTTGTGGATATTGTATGGGCAAATGAATTCACAATCATATCTAGAAGGCATAAAACCTCAGCAAGCAGTGTAAGCACAGAAACATCTTCCCTTATGGCATCAACTAGTGCTGGGTCAAAATAAGGACGACAAATTTAGATCCAGAAATATATTTCCACTACATGCAAGGAGACTCTGATAAGAGCACCAATACTGGATGTGCAAAAAACAAAAAATGAAAAAAATGACAAATTAAAAAGAAAAAAAAAAGAAAGAAAGAAACAATCCACCATAAATGACTAGTAATGAATGAATTTGTTAAATCAACAATGCAAAGCCTAACCTTTCTTCTACATCCTGTGTTAAAAGTGAAGAACAAGATGATTAAGCTTTTCGAAATTGCTGAGAACTAACAGCGTGATAAGAAAGAGCATTCTTGAGAAAGAAAAGTTGGCCTCAAGAACAACAGCTCCAAGCTCTAAGTTCTAAATTCTTCCTCTTTCTTGCGTTGCTAATGTAGTCTTACATTTTCTTTCACTCTAGCAAACGAAACAGAAGATTTTGATTGGAACTATATAAATTCACTTTAATATTTTTTTGTATTGCATTAGAATTATAAGTTAGTTACCCATCTCTAACTTTGATAACCTATTCTAAAAGTTTTACTTATTTGTAAAGACATATATAACATGAGGAAAGGGCTTTTTTGTTGCTGTCAGATATAGCATGCAGAAAGGGCACTTTAATTGATCTCGGATACTGATAAGGAATAACTTGGTGTATCCAATGCTAGGCTAATGAGTACGAGGACCTCAAGAAAATTGTGGTTGAAAGAAGGCTAAAGTTTAGTGCAAGGAACAGAGCTTCAAACAAGATATTCAGTTGCTCCAAGCTACCAATGGCAAGTTAGCAAACTAAATTTACCCAAAAAAGATACTTCCTGGTTAGTCCCCTTGTGTCGGCTAATTATGATTAGTTTGATGTGACATCTCACAGACAAATAAATCAATTCCAGCATACAAGAGAAACAAGAATGATACTTTTCAAGTTTAGTCCAACCTTCAAGACAAAGTTCTGTCCGTATGTAACATTCAGCAGCTGCAGACTTTATCCTCGTATTTAACTGAAAATGTTGTACATAGACAAGGGAAAGGGGCAGCATTTCAACTTGGATGGGTTTGCAAATAGACAAAGCAATCTAGCAAAGTAAATTTGAAATGAAAATGTTGAAGACCTTAATCCATAAACACAATTCACTTGCTCACAAAATCTCATGAGTGATGAATATTGACATACATGACCATAAGGATGCTCTAAAACATAATAGAAAGAGAATATGTAGTTCGATCAAAATTTTGCATACCAAATATCACATCACCAGCACAATGCAATAGGAATTATGCTCAATATGATAGACTCTAGCAAAGTATTCACTTGCCAAATGTGTTGGACTCTTCACAAGATACTGTCAGTGGAAACTGGAGATTCAATGCAGAAATACAGAAAATGGACAAAGGAATACCCACAGAAGAAAGTTCCAAAGTTGAGCAGTGTATATTGTTCCCATGTTTCATAACCTGATTTCATTAAATGTAGAAACTTAATCACAAGTGGCCAGAACAAAGTCTCTATGAAGAAAGGCACAGGAATGTCTTTCACAACCTGAATGAATTTGCTTGGTAGCTTTCCCTGTGTGTCCTTCTGCAGAATACTGAAATAAAATCCCCGTCTCTTATTAAATGGGATTTTCAGATTTGGCATCTTGAAATCTTCTCGGTATTTGTTTGCAAGGTTGTGTATAGCTGTACAGGAAAAGATAAGAGCAAGCATAAGCATAACATTGGCCAACATCTGCTGGTGAAAAAATAGTCAATATGGAAGAGACCTTCGCTAGTGTCACAATAGGATCTCCTTGCAATATCCAGGAACCCATCTATTCCAGCCTTAACAGCAAAGCATTGTTGTGTTTGGGCAACAAAAGGGACGCGTGCATGAAGAATATCTTCATCGATCACCTCTCCAATTCTGAAATCAATGTATACGCAAGTTAAGTAATTAGAAATTACACATTTTTGCAATTATTGATTTTCTATATATACGGGACATCTTTTATGATCCACACCAACCAAATCAACGAAAAGAGATGTATACAAGAAGTTCTTCACCAGCAAAGCTTCAAGATCAAGATGGATTGGTAAGATGGTAATGTGTTGGGCATGTTTCATGCTGATGGGCCATAGGGGCCATTCACACCTACTAAAAGAGGTGGATTCACGTGGAAATTATGGCATGAATCACACTGGTAACTGAGCATGAATCACACCAAAATGTGATTATAAAATGGGTGGGTTTTGCCATTGTAAATGACACACCAGACATACACCAAAAATACAGTAGAGAGAAAACATAAATTTGTATTTTTTAGGAGAGCATTATTTACTCTGTGAGAGTTGTAAGGTGAGTGACAAAATTGTGTGAGAATTTCGTACCCCTCTTTGAGTGATTTTTTGTAATAAAATTTCAACTCCTCTCCGTGGACGTAGGCACAGTTGGCCGAACCACGTTAA
>MKEJ01026835.1:0-11120 GCA_001753735.1 Embelia ribes
CCCCGCGGGGGGGGGGGGGGGGGGGGGGGGGGGGGGGGGGGGGGGGGGGGGCGGGCGGGGGGGGGGGGGGGGGGGGGGGGGGGGGGGGGGGGGGGGGGGGGGGGGGGGGGGGGGGGGGGGGGGGGGGGGGGGGGGGGGGGGGGGGGGGGGGGGGGGGGGGGGGGGGGTGGGGGGGGGGGGGGGGGGGGGGGGGGCGGGGGGGGGGGGGGGGGGGGGGGGGGCCCTGGGGGGGGGGGGGGGGGGGGAGGGTTTTTGAAGGAGAGGAGGGGGAGCGAGTCCGGGTGGGAGAGAGAGAGAGAGATGGGGAGGAGAGAGATGAGCAAGAGGAGGAGAGAGAGAGGCATTGCCATTATATATATGGAGAGAGAGAGAGAGAGAGAGAGAGATAGATGGAGTGGTGTGTCTGGGAGTAGGGGGCAGTTGAGGTTGACGAAGGGGCGGAGTGACTGCCAGTGTGGAAAAGACAGGAATACCCTTCCCTATTTGGCTGCAACTGAATCTAGTTTAGATCTGCCTACCAAAAATTGCATTCATTTAATTCAAAATCTTCAGCTATTTTAAAGGAAAATAACGAAAAATATAAGTTTAAATTAGATAGTCAAATTTAGTTCAACTTACTAAGAAAAGAGCAGATAAATTTTTGCTTAAAAACATGTTTCTTTTTTTCCTTATTTAGATTAGTAACGATGGTACTCGCAGCTACTCAAACTCAAATCCAATATCATTCGCATTGAGCTCAAAATCCACCTATTAACTATAACACTCAAACTCAATTCCAACTTGATTAAAAATTAATCAGCTCGAGTTAAATTCGATTAACTTAATTACTCCAATTAACTCCACCCGACTTAGAACAATCCCTGAGAATTAAACTCTTAGAAAACAAAAAGAGAATATAAAATCACATTAATCTTGAAAAATGTACCGTATTGATTATCAGAAAAATAATAATAATAATTTTTTTTTGGTGAAATTCAGTGAGTAAGTAGGCTAAATATGGTCAATTTATTGTGTAGGCCCCCTACCCGTGCAGCCTTTTGTCTCTTTTTGGATTTTCGAAGTTCTGACTTTTGCTTTTGCTTTTGCTTTTGCTTTTCCTTTTCTTATTCCATCCTCTTCGCCTTATTTTGACTGAAATTCTAATAGAGAGTTGTTATTAGACGTGAATTAATGGAACCATGGGCACATAGTTAATTTTTGAATTAATAATTAAAGTTAAATAATTTTATTTATTTATTTACTTTTTAAATTTTATTTATTTAATCTTAATTATTGATTTAAATATGAGCAATACAGATGCACGCTGTCTTGCAATCTTGCCAGGCAGTGCCTCTATCCTGAATTAATTGTACAATATTTGCAATTACTTTTCTCGTGTAATGGGGGAGCTGGTCACATGAGAAAAAAATTTGAGCTGGTATGTTCACACTCAATTAGGGTTAGCTCGAGCAAAGTATAATCAGTTTCGATTTGAAAATAGTATTAACCGGAACAATGAGGTCACATCAAATTCAAGTGAAAACGGCAGAGGTTGATTGGGATATGATGAGTAAAGTTTTTAATCAGAGTAGACGTAGCATGTTTATCCACCTGTATCTGTCGAGTGTGTAAATTTTGAGAGTCCGTGGACATGAGGGTCGAAATGTCAAGGGGAACATAAGGATGTGCAGCCCATGTATATGGGGAGAGTGTGAAACATGTGAACCTGCAGTTCAGTCGCCCGATAGCCTTAGTCCCTTTCTGATATTTGGGTATGTGGGACTATGGGCCGTGTCCTCGGGGGCAAGAGGGTACGGGTAGATTGGTAGTTTCACAGCTCTGCAAATGGACCCGCAAACATGCAAGTCAGTAACCAGCCATAATGATAAGATATGCATTGGAAGATATTGTTCAATTCGATGGAAATATTTCTAAAATTTCATAGACTAAGTTTAGGAAGTAAAAGATTTTGAGTAAAAGATTTGGAAGAAAAAATATTAACCTTGTATAAATCTCCAATAATTTGGAATTTGGAAGAACAATACTCACAGACTGTAAAGTATAATGTAGTTGATCTTTGCACATGTACTAAACTACAACACATTATTAAATAGTATTTAAAAGTAATTGCTACATAATTGAAAGTATATACATTGGGCTTGTTTGGTAAGGGATTAAAAATCCAACTTATTTGTGGGATTCACTTTTAAATTTGTGCATCTTTGGATAGTTAACTTTTATTTTTTTTTTGGCCCAAAAAAACTTTAAGTTAACTAAAGCTATGCTTTTTTGCAATACTAAATAAGCCAATTTATTACCTTTTGAGCTATAATCAAACAAACTTTTTTTGACCATCACAACTGATGAGCATGCTACCAACTTCCACATGTACAAAATGGAATAACAGCTCTGACTCTAAAATAATAGAATAAATAAAATATAAATCACAAAAATAAAGTCTTATAATAAAAAATTATAAAAATATTTTAATAAATATATTTAAAAGATCTTGTTTCTATAGTTTATATTTTACATATCATTAATATTAGATAATTGTAATGTTAAAGACCCACGACTACACGTGTAAATGTGCAAACTAATAATGTGTAGTGGATAAATCTAGTTTCAAGAATATTTTTTTTGTTTCCCAATGTATCTCAGTGTACTTTTGCGATTCATGACTAATATTTTGAGGTACGGTTGGACATTGTAGAGGAAATTGTTGGATTTTCATGAATGTTACTCTTAATCAAGGAACCTTAGAACTAATTTCAAGTAAAGTCCACTTAGATTTTTTGGGTATTTTCGGGTGTAACTCGAAGGGTTGCCCCATCCATTAGTACTCGAGATCTCAACTTACGCAACTTAACTCCTGTCACTCAGACCAACTCCGCTGGTGTTTCGAAAATATTTGCTACTACCAAATCTTGAAACAAAATCTAACCAAGCTAATACCTAGACATCAGTCATTGAAGCGAGGCATCAAACAGCGTTAACTTAAATCCCCCAAGAAGTAACGATCTATTAAGAACTTCGCCGCAACTATATATCACATGCCGAGTATCAAACATTAACATCGTTACATAACTTTTTCATCTTGATTTTACGATAGATCAACAATTGTTTTCAGTTAGTTTCATCTGTAAAAAAATGAGTGAAAATGAGTAGGGAAAAAAAGGACAATATCATTTTATTACTATAAATTGATAAAGTGTTGAACAAGTGTACATTCAAGTAAATGACAAATAATTTTTTAGATTGAGATTTTATATATAAATGTACGTAGGAAATTCCTGCATTCATTCATTTATCATAATCTCTCTTCTTTGTGCAAGAAGTCTCTATTCCAAGTGTCGGTTGATGAGTAGATATATATATGAATTTTTTTGTATAAAATCTCAATTATTTTGGAAAAATATTAAAACTTTAGGTTTAGGAAATACATATTCATAAAAGGAAGCCGTAAACTTTCAATTCAATAGACAATTTGATCCTGTGAAATTTTGAAAAATGAATTATTTTCATGGGAAAAAATGCATATCAACACAAAAATGCAAGGAAAACATCTATCAAAAATTAAAATAATAAAATATAAAAAAAGGAAAAAATCTGTAATTTTATGAAGCAGGGAGGGGAGAAACAAACCTAGCACTAGTGGGGTAAGTGCAAGTAGAACTTTGGCCTGCAAATCACAAGAAGAAAATAAATTAACACAAATTGGAAAGCTCAATTAGATATGATTTTTCTATCAGTAATATATACGTCATGTGCAAAAATACACTGAATTTAACCACTTGAGTATTTATACAGTATAGGCATGGGCATGTACAAAAATGATGCACAGAAAATTGTAGAAACATGTACATGTTTGTTATTAGGGAACAAAGTTACCACCAAGATTAAGAAATTGAGTCAAAGGTATTGATTCAAATATTATCTTTCAAAGTTGCTCATAGGCACAATAACAATACTCCATCGATAACCAAAAATAGAACAAGGGATGCTAATGCTCAAAGCGGGCTGTAGGATCCTTACCACCGTTGGATGGAGATCTTTCACTTCATCCAACGGTGGTAAATTGCAGCTCACTTTGAGTGGCAGAGCATCTGTGTCCACCAAAACCAGCTCGAAAACTAAACACAATCTAAAAAATATTTGAATCAATATCTCCGACTCAACTCGTTTGCCTTAAAATTAGTATAAAGCATGATTGAACCACGTAGGTACTTGTACGGCTTCGGCTTAAGATTTAATCAATGTTTTTATTTTTATGATTAATGGATAATTATAAGAGATTAGCTTTATACTAGAGAGGGTTGAAGTGGTGGTGGCAGTGCCAGAAAAGTCACAGCTCCCAGCAGCTTGTCCCTTGTTCTGAAAGTAGCTATTGACAGCATAGTTACAGTGGTCTTTGACAGTGTTGGGGTTATAACAAGCACCATTTTGTAGAATTGGGGAGCAGTTTGCTCCAGCTCCACAGGCATAGTCTATGTTCTTCTGAAGTGTTGACTCACTCACCCCATCTTTACATACACAATATGTACCACCTACAAAAACCCACCCCAAAATGTTGTTACAATATATTGATTGTTAATAATAAATGGGGGAATAAAAAAAATAGCAAATCAGCTCAGCCCAGTTCATTTTAACTTTACTGCTATGAGTTTGTTTGGTGGTAATCATTTGGCAAGTTTTTGTATAGAAAATTTGAAATTTTTCGATAAGAACCAATACGCGCCACGGGGGACCTTATATAGAACAAAATGACTCGCCACGCTCCCGGCAATCCAGGGTCTGCCATTGTTTGTAATCAATAAGCAAAAATAACTATCTTTTTACAAGCAAAAGAAAAAACAAGATAAACTTGTACTTTTTTAGGTTGAAACAGTTAAAATCTCAATTTAAAATACGAGCAGCCAAATGTTAATTAGCTTTCAAACAAAAAATTAAAAAAAAAAAAAAAAAACAGCTAGCTTAAGAGCTTCAACCGAATAAGCCTAACAGGTAAACAGGAAAATAAAGTAGCAGATAACTTTCAAAAAAATAAAAAATAATAATAATAAAGAAGTAGATGGCAAAGGAATGCTAAAGGGTACTTGAGAGAAAAGTTTGGTGAAAAACCATATCAAACTCATTTTTTTAAGGTTTCCCTTAAAGAATATTATATATACTATTAAAAAAGGTTCTTTCTTTATTTTATTTTTTTTAAAAAAAACACAAGGGTTATGTTGCAAAAATAGGCTATTAAGCACAATATTTTAAGGGCTTACTTGAGTGACCAGTGATGGCCAAGAAAAGCAGTAAAACCCCCAAAACAACAGCCATGTTTGTACAAGACTGAGGGGTTAGCTTGAAATCAAGATGGGGGAGAAATAGTGACAGAAAATAAAGTTTTTTTAAATTTTTTTTTTTTTTTTAGAGAGAGATATATTGGAAGAGTGAAATGGAAGTGTGGGTGAGTTTGGAGAAAAGGGGATGAGGAATAATAGAATTAGAGAGAGATGGGTGGAAATGGGAATGGCACTCAAAGGGTGATTCTCATATAAATCACTAAATTATTCGTCCAGCTGTGGTGATTTAGATTGTAATTGCTTCTTTAATCCCGCTATTTATAAGACAATTTTTTGGTCTTCTCAAAACTCAACTAAAAATTAATTGCATTTCACAATTTATCTATCAAAAAGTCTATAAGAAGATGTGTTTTTATATTTTCAGTACTTATTCAGTTTTGAAAAAAAAAAAATAAAAAATTCATGATTGTTTGGCTTTGTTTATCTCTTATGAGAACATTCCCACCTTTTTTTTCTATTTTATTTCTCAACATATTAAATATTATAAAAGAGAAGAGAAGAGAAAGAGAAAGGGAGAATTATTTATTGATGTTATATTACAGAATTACAATTGACTTTTTATATAAATAACCAAAACACATAAAGATAGAAATATAATCAAATCAAATCATAATCTAAATTAATTGCAACATTTCCCTTTTCTTATTCTTAAACCTAAAGTAACTAAATCATATATACTCACATAGTATATATTATCTTTAATACAACAAGACATGAAAAACTAAATATTTTCGTGAATTACGTAATATTTTAGAAAAAAAACAGATACAGTGCTTTCTCGATAATTTTTTAAAATATTCAAAATTATTATATATCATATATAATGTGCATATGTATTGTATACTTTTGATTTTATAATGTAATAAAAAATTAGTTTTTTATAGCAAATCATGATTAGTAAACTTAATCACTGAAATTTTGATATAGCAATATCACAACCTTTTAGAAAAGTTTTGTTTCATATGTCAGAATTTCTCTAAATGAGAGAATATAAATTACCCAAAATTAATTTTTTGGCTCAAAGTGTTTGGGAAAGTGTGAGCTTTTATTGAGACCTGAGCAAGGGCAAGGCTTTTGCCTCTGGACCATGCCTGGTTAACCAAACGGTCATAAACTCATGTCTATAGTTAAGACTTTATCCAACTAAGGTTAGAGGCTGCTAGCACATTAAATAATGGGATAAAATTAAATTAAAGAAAATAAAATTTATGAGATAATTTTAAAATTTTATATATTAGATTATGTTTATGTCGTCAAAATTATAGAGTTAGGAACCTCTTCCCCGCTCCCGTGCACTTTGGTTCGTAATACCAGCTTTTGGTGATGTAATCTGACTAGATACTATGGAAGATTACATGTGCATGGGGATGCTAATTACTAATGATTACACGCGATTAAACGTTAATATGATTTTGTGCTACCTTGATATAGTGTGTTTGGCATTATATTTTTCAAAAAGGATTGTATCAAACATTGCAAGTTAGTATATGAAGTAACATTTCTTAGGGTATTGTTTGTTTGCATCATTTGCATGGTGGGATTCAATACGAATATTCTACCTGATTTGTATGACTGTGTGTGTTCATCATTAGTGTTCGGACTATACGTCTGAACTGAAATACAAAACACTGTCATATCCATCATTTATAAAAGCAATAAAATGGGTGGTTTTGATATGCATCGAAGTAAAAAGTGAAAATGCGATAATAGCCTATTTTTCGAACCAAAATTATTTCAAATTGCTATTTTCCAATTCTAAATATCCTAGGCCCAACGAATTCTTTTTCGTATCTTATGCATAGTTCAGGTGGGACATTTGTCCTCTAGACCACAAATGTCCATACATTCCAAGTGAAATCTTTATATTCCATCACGCTATACAATCCGAGTCCATGCAAACTGATTGTGCACTTATTTAATAGTCATGCAACACCAGTTTTGCACCCCATGGGCGTGCAAATTTGTCATAGCTACAGAATAAGTTACGCTACCTTTATAATATTGTTATATGTAATTATTACTGTTCTATAGTTAGTGTTCACTTACTTGAAGATCGTAATTTGCATAGAGTAGTAAGATGTCAATTTTTAATACTTCTCTTATTGCCGGATCAGTGGAATGTTTAGATGTTTTGTATCAGTTACACAAATAAAAAGAATTATTTTTTACATTTTCCTCATTGTGAGTATACTTGTTGACGTGGTATCGGTGCCGAATACAGGAATTGAACCAAGAGAGGACAAAATTTTTATATAGCCGTAAAAAAATTCATCATTTAAAAAATCAAAATAATTTTTTATCAAATAAAAATATTTTTTTAACACATTTATGATTAATTATTTAATAATGATATATTGTGAAGTGAATAAGTTACAATAGAAAAGGGATTAGAGTAAAAAGAATTAGTCATGCTATTTCTTTTATTTAGAAGAATAAAATGTGTGAACATATAACTAGATTTGTTTATTATATCCAACCAAATTTTAGTATAAGAAAACCAATTAGCATGAGAAAAAAGGAAAAAACAAATTTAAAGGGAACCAACTAGTGGAAGATAAAAATGAGAAATAAGTTAAAAAAAATAAAAATAGTTGCTGCAGAGCTAATTCAAATCTATGATCTCAGTTTATAACTACTATAACTGTGAGACTAAATCCGCCATGGCACATCTAAAGAATGAACATATCTTGTTAATAAAAATATATAGAGCATATTTGATGAATTAACTTATAAATTATACATCCGATTTTTTTAAAATAATTCTCATCCAAAACAAAAGGGGTCAATTGCCCGTGCTTATATATAAATCCGTCCATGCGTGGCATAGCCAATTAAGTGAAATGTAGATTTGTCATTTCAACGTTGTATAATATGATTTTGAATTATACGACTAGACCGTACATAAACGTGAGAGTTGGATATTCGTTTGCTGTCACATTTTTACTTTACACATCATCTTAACATGTTATGAAAAACATATTTTTGTACCTTAAAATCGAGTGTAATGAACACATGGTCCACTTATACCTTGGACCACTCTTCATTATTTCAACTTTTTACCAACGCATTATTTTTTGTTTTTATGGTTACTGTCACATGATAAATGCATGCTATTCATTTTTGGCCTCAAAATTCAAAAAACCTATTCCACCATCCCCATTTTGAAAGCAAAATACTGAAACTCAAAATCGTATCTTATGGCATTGCCCTTATTTTTCTTCAATATGAGCTTATTGGCCCTAAGAATTACTTAAAAAAATATTCACATTTTAATAGCACTTCGTTTGTTGCTTTCCTCTAATAACTCATATCTAGCTAACTTAACTATCTTGGCGATTTGATAATTATGGAACATCAGGAACAAACTCTTATATTTTGTAATGAAGTATGAAACAGATTCTGCCTCCCCTGATTTTGTTAAACTAAATATTGATGGCTTGACGCCTAATTCTGCTAATATTGCGGGTGCATGTGGTATTTTACGCACTCATGAAGGGAACATAATTTTTGGGTACATGCACAACATTGGGAAATATTCTCCGGCTGAACTTCAATCTCTTAAATAGGAGCTATATTACTGTCTGCAATCCAACTATAAACATGTTCCAATCGATAATGATTCTACTACTCTTATCAAACTTTTTCGCTGGAACTCGGAATCACTTTTGTTGCAGGTGATGCTTAGCCAAATTAGAGGCCTGCTACAACTTTAATTTTGTGGTCCTAAATTATATATAGAGATAAACAAATGGGCCAACTGATATTTTGTCTAAAGATGTAATTTTAACTCACTTTCATGTTATATATATTAGAGTGCCTTTATTTTTGGAAGATGTACTATACTATCATAAATCCGGATTTAGAACTGTTAGAAAAGTCCCGGATATTTTGTACTCGACTCATGCACTACTGAAACAGTAATAACATGGCTCGTAATTTTGCCTTTAAAAAAATGAACACATTCCCACTGAAACATTTGTCTTTTTGGAAAATTCGCCTTTTGTGTTGCTAGAGTAACGGAAATTATATTTGAATATCTCAAAAATCAATTACTAGAGATCTGGTCAACATATTGATGTTTGTAAAAGAGGCAAGTATCATCTTAATGAAATCTATTTGTTCGATTTGAAGGTTACAAATCTCCAGTGAAAATTTGTTGGTTCCGTACTACAATAATTTTGTGTTTAATTAAAAATTAATAATAACGAAAATAAATTATACCGAAAAAATAGAACTTACTAGTCAAGTTTTTCAATCTTGGCAACGATCTGATTTGTATAGAATCTTGTAGTAGATCACAAACGCAACGAGTTTGGATGTAATTCAGGATGAGACCAGTGTACCACACTGTCCCCTTAAATCCTTATTCCCTGTCCTCTCTCTCGGCTTCAGACCGTCATGGATAGCGGATTCCCAAAGTACGACAACCTTCTCCCAAGTTTAGATGGAAGCGACACTCCGAACTTCAATTGATTCTTTTGTAACACGATACTCTCAACGACTCTTTAAAATGCTATGAAAAAATATGTGTTGAGTGCAAGTGTATTTTTTAAGTATTTTGGGTGTAAAATAATGCGTAAAACATGTTGGGGGACCCTAAATATTTATAGAAATCAAAAGGTCTACCAACGGTTGCAAATTTCAATCCAAATATTGCTACTCACAAATGGTTGCAACTTATGGGCCAATGAGTGCAAGTTTTGGACGGAAAAGACCCGCGGGTCAAACCTGGATCAAAACTAACCCATGCACAGGTCAAATATGACCCGGACCCACGGAACATCTTAGTTGGTCATTTTGCTTTAATTAAACCCAAATCGAAATTAAATAAATGATTATTTAATATTGGCTCAAACCAAATATGGGCCTAAACTCTTATTTCACAAATTATTCTAGATCTCAATAAGCCCAACTTCTATACTAAACATTTGGCTTATATAATACTTGATTTTCCAAAACCAAGTCGATGTGGGATAATTCCCTTAAAAATTTATCTCCACCTCTTTCTCCAATTTGCCCACTTTAATTGGCACCACTTTGAAGTCTTACACCATTTACACCCGATAATTGTTCGGGTTTATTAATGATTCCTTGGAAAGACCTTAGAAAGGATTTTCCAAAGAACTCGAAATCATCAAATTCCAATTGAGTTTACCCCATTTGTTTTGTTTTATGGCTCAAATTTGAAAAAAATAAATAAATAAGCCCAACGGTTGTAAAATTTCTAAAAATTCCAACAATCCCCCACATGAATGGATTGGCTGGAAACAAGAAATTTATGATCCTCATGCAATCGAGAGTACCACAAAAGCATGCATCGGGAAATGTAACTTTTGGCTTTGAACCTTCCGTAGTGAAGTATTATCGGATATACTTGTCAACCAATGGATGCGATGCCTTGAACCATTCGACGTTTTGTATATACCAAGACAATAATACTCACACAACACAATTCTTGTGCCTTTAATCGATCCATTTGTTGTGTTGGCCTCTACCCTAAGAACATTCTCATAGAGGCGGCCAAACCTCATACTCGATATATGTGATCACTTATAAAGAGTATCTTGCTATACCTTGCTCGTGTTCCGAGTCATAAGGATTATTAAAAGCTTAAGCTTAACCTAAACAATATACAAATCTTGTCACTTTTCATCCTATAAATGGGTAGGGAATTAACTTCCCAAATGACACGAGCGACCTCCCCCCACAATTCGGTTGTCCTGGTGAACTTAGTACTTGGGACCTCCAGCACAGTCTAAGTTGGCCTGCCATTGTGTTGGTTTGATCATT
>MKEJ01026839.1:0-18404 GCA_001753735.1 Embelia ribes
AAATTTTCGCCAAGTCTAGTCTATGGTTCCCCGAACGCCATTTTTCGCGTCTCCGAAATCACTAAGCTATGTCTTTCTATGACCATGATCCTAAACATGAAAACGGTCTACACATCATGAGAAAAATATTTCCTATTTTTATTTTGCCAAATACTATTGGCACAGAAATTGAGGCATCGCTCCTAAAAAGATGAGACGATATAATTTACACCAATACGTAAAGAATGTAATGGCAAGTAAGAAGTATATATTCCTCAAAGCTAACTGGTGGGCGAAAATAGATGAAATCACCCAAAAACCATTAAAGCTTTAACCTCCGAATCGGACTAGTAAATGGCTTCGGATCAATGCGAACCTAAAGAGTAAAATGCTCCACTAATCATGGTGAAAGATAATATAAATTTTAATTTCAAAAATCTCCCAAATCCCGTGAATAGAGAAAACGTAAATGAGCGAGAGGAGTAAACAAAAATTTACTACATTATAAACTCTACGACGCAAGGATCCCGAATATAAATTTTTGGGAATTTTTTGAGCATCGTAACGTATTGATTAGTGAGCCAACCTCTCTTCTTCCACCATTTTCTTCTTCTTCTTCTTCCCATCTGTCTCGTATATGTGTGTATATATATGTTTATATATATATATATAAACAAATAGTTAAAGTCAAACTATGAGGCCCACGAAATTCTGATCGTTTATTACTCGCTATTTTGGGCCCTATTTTGACCTATTTACGTGTCGAATTGATTGGTCATCAAAATACAAACTTGTAGATAATTGAATCCTCTTTCCAAGACATTTTGTAGGGCGAAATCAGAGTTGTCGTTTAAGAGATATGGCCAAAATATAAAACTAGTGTCACGCCTCCTGATACTTTTTTGTTGAATATTTCGAGCCACGTTTTGACTATTCTCCGCTTCAAATTAAATTTTTGGCAAAACATAAATATCGTAGATACATGAAATAGATTTTCGACACTATATCATAAGCCTCAATCGGATTTATAGTTTTCAAGACACTACCAAAAAACCAAACTATTATCACGAATACAACTTACATTTTCACGTTTAATCCTTTTTTGAGGCCAAACTATGATCACGAAAAATCGCCCACAAATGCTAATATATGATGTATACACTAGAAAAAAAAATATTATAACACATATAATATTATTTAGCATCACGAAAAAAATTTATCCGTAATTTCGGAACGTTACAATCTCCCTGTCCGGCAATCTTACCTTCCCATCTAGCGTCCTCACCTCTTGTCAGATACTTCTCCTAATTAATTATCTTCAATGGCTACAATTCGTCCCAAATCTGATTCTTCTTCTACTATTAATACTCTTACTGTTATTGCCACAGCCATGGCTACCAATACATTCTTGGTTCTATTTGATTTTACTTCTCCCTATTTTCTCCATCCTGTTGACCATCCCAATTTGGTTATCTTTTCCCCAAATTTTAATGGAAACAATTATTATACTTGGCAAAGAAGGATGTATCGAGCCCTCAATACCAATAATAAATTATGTTTTGTTATTGGTTCTATACCCCGACCCAAGGATGATATGTGTCTTGGTGAAGCATGGGATAGATGCAGTGATACGGTACTATCTTGGTTGCTCAACTACATTGATCATGCTCTTACTCCTAGTTTGGCTTATTGCAGCACTGCACAACAGTTATGGATAAAGTTACAAACTCATTTCACATAGGATAACAGTTCAGAGATTTGTCATCTTGAGCAAGAAATTGGTGAATTAAGGCAATGATATCAAACAATAACACAATATTACAATGCTCTCATGTCTAAATGGGAAGAACTTAGTTTACTCGATCCTCCAAAGATATGTACTTGCAACGAATGTATATGTGATGTATCTAAAACTGATGTTAGTAAGATTTTTGCATGAAAGGTTTTTAAATTTTTGGTTGGATTAAATGAATCTTTTCATAATAAACACGGTTCTATTTTAGCCTCTGTATCCCTCCCTGAATTATCTAAAGTATATTCTTTAATTCGTAACAATGAAAATCAGAAGGGAGTTAATGTTGGTAATGAAGTTAGAGATAATACTGTTTTTTTGGCTAATCGATCCAATAACAGATCCAGCAGGGGCGGACTAGACCGCGACTCCACCAGGGGTCAGCCCATATCCTTAATATTACCCGTTGTTTATATTTTCACGCCAATTTCCCCATCAAATTTTGGGGAGAATATATTCTCATTGTGGTGTACTTAATTAATTAGATACCATCTAAAGTTTTAAATGGTGAAACCTTTTGTTTTTATTTTTTTTAAACTGAACCTACTTACGTTCATCCTCGGATTTTTGGTTGTCTTTGTTATGCCCAAACTCTCAAAGCTAGTCGTGATAAGTTTAAATCACGGACAAATAAATTTATTTTTTTGGTTTCCTAATACACATAAGGCCTACAGTGTTTATGATTTGGAAAATTATAATTTCATTATTTCCCGTGATGTAATTTTTCATAAGGTTTTTTTCCCCTTTTCATTAGCATGACAGAAGTAAAAATACCATCCCAAATTCTACCCCTAAACCGGCCCATACCACTTAAACCACACCTCCGGACTATACCCTTAACAGGCTCATTACTCCTACCTGGCCCAATGCCCCTACCTGGGCCAATGTACCAATCGGCCCAATACCCTAACCCAGACCCATAACCTACCCAAAATAATGCCCCTACCCAATGCCATACCCTTAACCTGCCCCATACTCCTAACCCGCCCAATGCCCCTAACCTACTTGATCACGCTACCCAGTTCGCTGCCTATACCCAGCCCGATGGTCCTCCCTACTAGCCAACAGCCTAACTACCCACATACCTCCCAAGTTTAACCCCACCAGTTTCCTCCAACTTGCCTGCTCCTAGTACTACCCATAACCATACACCTCGCACTACCCAACGCCCATTAGACTATTTGATTATGATTGTCCCACCCTACCACCCGATTCTCATGCTCTCTCATTGCTTCATCTGTGTCTGCATGCCTAGTATATCTTATTATTTATTTCCTCTCTTATCATCATTTTTCTCCTTCTCATACTCTTCTACTTACTCCAATTCCTTCTATATTTGATCCCACCTCTTATTCTGATGTTGTGCAACATTCACGTAGACCGAATGCTATAGAGTTTGAATTTCGTACCCTCGACAATAATCATACTTGGTCTTTAGTTCCACTCCCACCAGATAAGAAAGCTATTGGCTACAAATGGACTTATAAAACTAAGTTGCATGCAGATGGGTCTATAGAGTGCTATAAAGCGCGTCTTGTTACTAAGGCTTATACACAGGTGGAAGGTCAGAATTTTCATAATACTTTCGCTCCTGTTGCGAAATCAGTTATGATTCATTGTTTGTAATCTATTGCAGTTGTTTATTATTGAGACATTCATTAGCTGGATATCTTCAATACTTTTTTACAAGGGGATTTAGATGAGGAGGTTTACATGACTTTACCTCATAGTTGTGCACATAAGGGGCTTCTCGAGTTTGTCGTTTGCACAAATCTATATATGGTCTTAAACAGGCTTTCGGAATTGGTACTCTAAGCTCTCTTCTGTTCTCATTTATGATGATTATCTTCAATCTCATTTAGATTACCCACTCTTTACTCGAGTTGTTAGGAATTCTTTTATTGTGATTCTAGTATATGTGGATGATATAGTAGTAGCAGGGAATGATCTTACTAGTATCTCTGCTGCCAAATAGATGTTGGTTGACCAATTTCGCATTAAGGATCTTGGACCCTTGAAGTATGTGCGTTCTCTTTTTGATATCTTTATCTTGCAACGAAAATATGCTCACGACATTCTTTCTAATTCAGGTCAATTAGGTGCACGTGTTACTGATTTTCCAATGAAACAAAACCTGCGATTTCGTCCTAATGAGGGTCTTCTGTAATCCGATCCTAGCACTTATAGACTACTCATTGGCCATTTTATTTATTTGACAATTATGCATCTGGATACTTTTTTTGTGGTGAACTATCTCGATTAGTTTATACAAAATCCGCATGATGTTCATCTTCAAGTTCTTTATCGGATACTTATGTAAAAGGATCACTAGGTCGTGGACTTTTTTTTCATGCTGATTCTGACTTATATGTTACCGCTTTTATGGATTCGGATTGAGCCAGTTGTTAGATCACGCGACGCTCTATGACATGATACTTTATTCATCTTGGTTCTAGTCCCATTTCTTGGCATTCCAAGAAGCAGGATGTTGTTTCTCAGTTTTCAATAGGGGCAGAATATCGTGCCATGACTATTACTACATGTGAAATCGGTTGGATGGTTACTTTACTTCGTGACTTGGGTGTATCACCTCCCAAGCCTATTCGGTTATATTGTGATAATCAGTATACAATTCAGATGGCTCGTAATCCAATTTTCCATGAGAGATTGAAACATATTGAGATTGATTGTCACTTTATTCGTAAGTAATTACATTCAGGTCTTATTACTCCTGTTTATACCCCTGCCTTGTGGCAATTAGCTGATATCTTTACAAAGCCGTTTGGACGTGATTTGTATCAATCGTTTACTCACAAGTTGAGCATTACGGATCTTCATAGACCAACTTGAGGGGTAGTGTTATAATATATTAGTTTATGTATTCGTGTATAATTAGAGAATTGTTAGATTGGTCCCTATATGACCAATATGTATGTTGTACACATTATCATTGTTGAATACACATCATCATTATTGTTAATTCTTATATTTTAACATCCATTATAGCGATTTAAAAATTAGGAAAATATTATGAAAGAGATCGACTCTCTAACTTTTTTAGACTTCAGACATAAATTCATCACTTTTTCAAAATTTTGGGACGATTATTGTTTACATACGAAAGTAAGAAGGCAAAATAGATGTCGGTCCCCAATAGTGTGGAAAACGTTGGTTTTCAATTAGTTAATTACCAATCATCCAAAAAAAATAAAATTAGTTAGCTAGCAAGTGTGTTAAATGGCCTTAGAAAAATGATGGGAGGATGTTGCTCGCTAAAGTGTCGTATTTTGTGCATATTATGTCCATGAAGTGTAGCCATCATATACATATAGCTTACACTATAATTTATTAATAAATAAATGAAAGAGTGTTAACTAAGCTGAGAATCACAAGGAATGTTATACATATATAAAAATTTTATCTAATTTTTTTAATTGTTGATGTGACGAAAAAATATTAATTCAAATAATTAATGCAATATAACTAAAAAATAATCACATTCAAAAATTATTTTTGCTATGTCAGCAGTTAAGAGAATAAGGAAAAAGTTTTATATTAGAATAGTATTTATGGAGAGTAGTTGTTGCCAAAACACTCAAAGAGACCCTTGTGGTCCTACGTGTCCCTATGAGTACACCCCAAGACTAAATTTACAGCCCATCATGAGAATAATAAAAGAAAAATGAAGTACAACACTTCACCTTAATTTGTCACACACGTATAACAAAAAAGAAAATTTAGCGAGACTTGTGTATGTAGAAAAAGTTATCTTTAATTAATATTATTTATTTTTCTTAAGAAGCCGCCACTAGGGCATACACAGTATAAGGAAAGATGGGTAGCTATATATATGATATAGATATATATTTAGGCCTTGGGTGATATATGGGGGACTAGTAGTATTAGTTAGTGTGATGGGTCACCATTGTTGTAGCAAACAAAAGGTGAAAAGGGGACTTTGGTCACCTGAGGAAGATGAAAAGCTTGTTAAACACATCACCAAACATGGCCATGGCTGTTGGAGCTCCGTTCCTAAATTGGCAGGTGCTTTCAATTTTAATCCTAATCCAAATTTTAATTTTACAAATTTTCCTAAGTACATAGGATGGTTCGTTTTCCCTCTCCACTCTCATCCCTCCTTTGTTTTTTAATTGATTAATGGGAAACGAAATCATGTTAGACATGCAGAAATTGGATTAGAATGATGTGACAGTAACTTTCAGAATCCATCGACACCAAAAAGTTGCTAGGATAGAAGGATCAAACAATTAGTGATTTATGGAATAATTCATTTTCTCCCCTCAAGCGCTTCACCTGCCATTGTTTTTATTTCAATGGAAAAATAAATCCTGTTAGACATGCAGAAATTGGACTACGATTATATGACAGTTATCGAAACACTGATAATTGGCTAGGTTCGACTACCAAATATTGGAGCATCCCTGCTATATTTTTATCAGGCTTTTTGAAGATTAAAGCTACTAGTGATTAATGGAAATTTATTTCTCCCATCTTTAAAACACCAAGTGCATTTCAAAGTGAAATAACAAATGGTTCCATCACCTTTATATATATATATATATTGATTCAATTGATAGGAAACTATAATATTTTGAAATCGTGAGGGTGAAATTGAAAATGGGGATGGCCGGATCAATTGATTTTTCTTGGTTTTAGATTATTTCCCATAATTTTATTTTATTTTTTTTGGTCTTGATGTTTGATTCAGAACCCAATTTCTTTTAGGATTTTTTATTTTAAGGGGCGAACTGTAATCTTTGCAAATCATGTGGGTCAATTTTGAAATGCATGCATATTTAGAAGAGAAGGAAAGGAAGGGAGGGGGGCGGTTAGATTTCTGGACTGGATCAATTGGCTTTTTCTCGTTTTAGTTTATTTTCCATTTTTGTTTTTATTTTTTTTTTCAATCTTTTGTTAAAACCCACCCCTTTTATGAATTTTTTAATTTCTTTTTGTAAATTTTTTAATTAGGGATTACTTATTTGTACTCACTAACATGCAGATACGTACAAATATATGATAAGTGTATATGTTTGTCTGCTTATAATGCCTACCCAAACATTTGTAAACATTTATCCGTATAAATTTATCCCTTCAAATTACTTTCACTTTAATCATCATATTTGTCTGCATAATTACTTAACAAATATCTCATAAAATTAAGATTTAAAATAATAAAATTTATCCTAATATAAATTAATAAAATTATATACATATATATCAACTTACCATAATATAAATTATTAAAATTATATATATAAAATTAAATTTCAATACATAACCCCAATATATATATATAATTATAGAATAACTTAAGATAATAGACATTACTAAAATTATATTTAAAAATCAAAATACAATTAGTAAATAAATATTTTATAAATTGATTTCTGTCAATCTACAATTCTCAATAAAATTTAAAAATATTATCCCAATCAACTTTAATTTTTTAAAATATTTTTTATAGTAAAATTTTTACATTAACTTTTCATAAAAATATTAAAATAAATAGATATTAAATTTTCATAAAAATATTATTATGACATAAATCTATCGATCGATCTTTTATAAATTTATAAATAAAAAAATAAGAAGAAATAAAAAAGATGTCATGTCAAAAAAATAAATTATTAAAACTAATTTAATAAAAAAATTAAAAATAATATATATAATACAAAATATATATATATAATACACACAACTCAAATATCGTCTCAAGTGCCAACTAGGCGAAAGAAAAAGGAATTGTCTTTTTCAAATCTATTGGGCAATTGCTGCAACCAATCAAAATCTAGACAATTTATTTCCTATCCTCCTTTTCAGAATTATTTTATTTTACTTTTTGTACAATTTTTTATTTGTGATTATTGTTATACAGTATCATACTGACTTTTTCTATTTCTTTTGTTTGTATTTATGCATATACGTATGATATTTAAATTTAATTTTAATCTATTAATAGTGAATAAATTGTCATACACTAATGAGTTTTGATAAATATCACATATGCAATTATAATAGTCCCTTAAATTCTCCACATGTGAAATCGAATATATAACTTTTATCCAAAATCGATATAAAATCGATGGTATATTAGTTCTCTATATCCACTATGTATGAGAATTAAACTCATTATTTTATCTCTTTCTATTACTTACCGAAATATTTGGAAGCTTATCCAAAAAAAAAAAAGAAGAAATTGACCTTTTCTAATCTTTAGATCAATTGATATGCACGAAACCAAAATCCAGAAAAATATAGTCCAAACCGTGTTAGACGTCTCAATATGTGTATTCATAGTGAAGACCCCTCATCATCCACGTCTTAAATTCTAATAATTTAGAGTTAGCTAGATCGAATTTATCACGTTGGATTGTTGATATAAAATTTTATATGCTACTCATTCCTATCTAAATCAACTTTTGTATGTACCTTTTCGTATAACTCATATCCACGTTTTTACGGTTCAACTTTGTCTTTTCTTTCCTTTCTTACATTATTATTCTTGCATTTTCTAACAAAGCATAAAAAGAGACAGACATGGACTCTCCACTGTAGCTCAACGAAACGAAATGCTGCCTAAATATCCACTTTGTGACATACTATTTTCTTAACCAAAATGTAACCACTTCTATTTGAGTTAAGAACTTTAAGTGTTGCTTTATTAGTAGTTTAGTTTGATTTGAATGGTGTTTTCAACCATACTTTAACCACTTTTATTGAGTTAGTAACAATTTAGGTGTTGAACATTTTTGTTATAGATGCCATACCCTCGACTAAGGCGATGCTCTTGCAAATATCAGTTGCTATGAAGGCCATGCCATGGTACACACTCCTTCCTACAGTTTCCGAATACATGGTCGAAAAGGGATGGACGAGGTGCTTTCCAAGAATGAGTGACGTGAGTTGGTTCGCATACTTTGCATATATAATGATTTATCTTGTACTCGTGGAATTCGGGATATATTGGGCACACCGTGAATTGCATGATATCAAGTTTCTCTATAAGCATCTTCATGCAACTCATCACATCTACAATAAAGAAAATACTCTATCCCCTTTTGCAGGTGAGTTCTCATTTTGGTACTCTTTCGTTTGCACACATTTTTGTCGCTATTTATGCAAAGCAATTTATATGGATATATATGAGAGAAAAATTTTAATTCGTTGGTTTGGAAGTTGGATATTCTCTGTAAATAGAATTCAAAATTCTTAAGTTGTTATTTTTTGCTTAGTGAGTACAGTTGGTAATGGTTTTACTAAAAATTTATTGTGTTTTTGAAGTTTTTGTTACTAAGTTTCTTCTATTGATGTCAAAATATTGTCTCCTATCCTAAAATTTGCTACTTGTCTCATTAATTTCCAATTGTTCCATCATTTATATATCTTTTTGCTCATACGTATTCCGCTTGATCTAATGCTTAAACAAACATTGTGTCAAAACTTGTTAGAATTAATGTTGAATTGTTTGTTATTTGGTGTTACTAAACTTGTTAACATTTTTTGCGGTTGAATAACTAACACTTAGTTTTTTTTTTCTCTTTTTCGGTATCTCAGGTTTGGCGTTTAACCCATTAGACGGGATCCTACAAGGAATGCCACACGTCCTAGCCCTCTTCTTAGTCCCGATGCATTTCAAAATGCACATTATTCTCATATGCTTGGAGGGTATTTGGACCGCAAACATACACGATTGCATAAACGGGAAAGTGTGGCCCGTCATGGGTGCGGGATACCATACCCTCCACCACATCACTTACCGCCACAACTACGGCCATTACACCATATGGATGGACTGGATGTTTGGGACTCTTCGTCACCCTAAAGAACTCGACGAGCCCAAGAAGATGTGATCTTACGTACGTGTAATTGGTGTGGTACGCATAGTCTTAGTGATTCGATTTGTTGACCTGGTATTCCAGCAAGTTCGTGTGAATTATGTTTATTCTTGTATACGGAAATTGTTTTCGGAATGAAAAGAAGGGATTTGGTCTTTCCACTCTTTAGGTTTGGTGACAGATTGTCGCCTTGATTATACAATGAAGATCCTTGATTTGTAACTCTATATTTATCTTTGTGAATAATGGATTTAGATATTCTTTATATTCATTTTATTGTTCTTGTTTGTGCTTTGCATGGAGGTACTGAGTATAGTTTCTGCAGTATATTTCAAATGAGACTAGAAGTATTTGTGTAGGCGAGATATGTTTTTGCTACACTTTTTTGTGTCTAAAAAATGAGCAATTCCATGTGCCAATGTTATGTATTGTGGAACTAAGTGTTTGCAACATTCATCTTATTGCTACATTCATCATGTAATTTAGCGAATCGTGATTTTTACAGAATACCAGGTTTGGTATGACGGACTATTAATGAGGGTAAAACCATTTCCCAAAAGTGTACGATATGCCATAGATTTATGAACGGGAACGTGCAGGAAAAACATAGAAAATACGCAGATTATACATAGATAGCACGTAGGATATATTACGAAACTCGAGAACAACTTTTTTGAAAATTTAAAACAAACTTGGCAACATATATATTTTTTAAAATTAAATAAAGAAATACGGAGAACTACTTTTCTAGATCTTTAATGAAAAAACAACAGCTTTTCATTAATCTTTTCTGAATTATGAATACTACATTCGTATTTACTGTTGATTTTTATCTACAGACATAAAGTTATAATACATTTCTATTACATTTTAAATCATATCTTCATTTTTATTTTTTATTTTCTTATTATTTATTTATTTTTAACATACTTTCTTATTTTCGTTTCCGGATTAGCTCATCCCTTTCTTGTAACTATCATTTACTAGCATGTTTAACCTAGGGTCTAATTGTGGATTATATAAAAGAAAGTTTAAACCCAAAAAAACCGTTAATCTCAGTTTGGGATATTTCTCGTTCATCTGTCACATTCATCCCAGCCTTTGCTTCTCAATCTCAAACGAGAGAGAGAGAGAGAGCGAGACATCATCCATGGCCACCACTTTCTCTCTGTCCTCCTCTTCTCCGTTCTCCCTGAATCCAAACCCTTTATTAAATCCTAACCTAAACCCTAAACCCCCAAAACACTACTCTCTCCCCTCCTTCAAAATCACCTGCAACGGACCCAACAACGCTCCTCCAATCGCTCCGTGGATGAAAAGGTACCTCGTTATTCCGTCCCACGAAAAACCCGAAAAGACGAAAACAGCCTGGAGAAAACCCAACAACTCCCTGACGGAGAAAGTTAGTGGGGCGAGGGGGAAGAGGGCAATGAGGGAAATCCTAAAAGGGATTGGGAAAATGGAGAAATCCCAGAAAAACCCAGTTGAGGATTCGGCTAAAGATGAGTGCTTTGTTAAGGTTGGGGAGAGAATGCCTTTGGAGGGAGAAGAGAAGGGTTTGGTGGAAGGACCTCTTGTTCTTCGTCCCCATGAAAAACCTGGAAAGTCGACAATATTCGGAAGAAAACCCGACAGTTACTGGAAGGAGAAAGTTAATTGCACGAGGGGGAAGAGGGAAATTGAGGAAATTCTCAATGGGGTTGGAAAAATGGAGAAAACCCGAAAAAACCCAATTGAGAAATTAGCTAAAGATGAGGGCCTTATTAAGGTTGGGGGTAGAATGCCGTGGGAGGGGGAAGAAAGGGGTTTGGTGATTGGGAGGATAAGGAAAGCGAGAGAGCCTACTGCTGCCGAGTTGACGGTTGATGAAGAGGTTCTGAAGAGGCTTAGGGTCGAAGCGGCAAAAATGAGGGTGTGGGTTAAGGTTAAGAAGGCTGGGGTTACTCAGGATGTTGTTGATCAGGTGTGGATTACCTGGCGGCACGATAAGCTGGCGATGATGAAGTTTGACGTGCCGCTTAAATGGAACATGGATAGAGCTCGGGAGATCATTGAGGTGTGTAGTTTCGATTTCTTTCACTTACTTTGTTGAGGGTTCATCATGTTTTTTATCCTGTTTAGGCAGTTTAGTGGCCTTAGCAATGAAGAAAGTTGAAATTTTTGTGTGAATTAGAAAATGAAAAAGTTTTGATACATGTCAAATTTGTATGAGCTACTAGCTGGTAAATATGTTTGATCAATTAACTTTAATTTGTCTCTTCGATGCAGTGTGTTAATATGCTTATCCACTGATAACCATAAAAGATTGAAGCATGTTATGCTTTAAACGTTTGGATTATGCTTCTTCTTTTTTTTTAAAATCTCTCGCAGCTCGAATTCTGTCTTGGGATATTCTATCTTTCCAATTGTCATGATTCTCTGGTAGAAAGCCATTTTTGTTTCTGAAAAATGCTGGTAATTTGTAATTTTTAGAAAAATGTGTCTACTCCAACAATCTCTTTTTCTGAATTGATTCCATCAGGATTAGCATTGCTTTTGCTTTAAAAGGTTTCCTAGTATTCGAGTTCCCATTTTGTTTTCTTTCTTGACATGAAGCAAAAAACAGGAGGCTTAGTCGTATGGACTAAAAAAGACACACTGGTCGTTTACAGAGGATGCAATTATAAGTTAGGATTAGAAACTTCTCCTGAAAGGCATTCAACTTTCTTGAATGGGAATGTTACACGTGAGAAGACGATTGAGATGTATAATAATGATACGGTAGCAGAAACAATAAAGGGTTCGTTGTACGAAAGGGAAGCTGATCGGTTATTGGATGGATTAGGACCCCGTTTCATTGATTGGTGGATGGCAAAGCCTTTGCCGGTCGATGCAGATTTGCTTCCAGAAGTGGTTCCTGACTTTAAGCCTCCGTTTCGGCTTTGCCCACCGCAGCATGCTAAAGCGAAGCTGACGGATTATGAGCTCACATACTTGAGGAAACTTGCTCGCCCTTTACCCACTCATTTCGCCCTTGGTAATTCCTTTTCCAACTTTATATAAACACCTCAGTTTTATGCTTTTATTTTGTATTTATGCTCAATCATGCATCTTACAGTTTCTCTTGATTTGATTGGTTTGAAAGAACAAATATTTGTTATCGAGAGAAGTTCAACTATGCTTTTGATAGACAAAGTACGAGGATAACTCAGATGATTATGTATCTTTATATTTCCTTGTCACTAATTTTTATACGTTTTCATGGAAGGAAGAAACAGAAAACTTCAGGGTTTGGCTGCAGCTATCTTGAAATTGTGGGAGAAATGTCATATTGTTAAAATCGCTATCAAGTGGGGAGCTATGAATACTAGTAATGAAGAAATGGCAAATGAGCTGAAGGCAAGTTTCTTAACTAGAAGCGGTTAGCCGTTGCCGTTCATTACCTGATATATACTTCCTTGTCACTCATGATTCACTATGTATTTATGATCTTCTTGTACATATGCAAACCATCTCTACATACTGATTGTTATTTGCAAGTATCGCACAGGGTTTTGGGTATGCATTTCTAAAACGCTATAAAAGATATTTCCACATTTTAGGAAGTAGTACAAGAACTACCGTAGTACTTAGGTTTCCTTATCTTTTAAAGGGTTTTTTATTTTATCCATCTTTGGAAATTTGATATCATTGTGAATTTGTCTCTTACAAAAGTACGATCTTACTTCCATAGGATCTCACAGGAGGAGTTCTGTTGTTGCGTAACAAGTTCATTATAATACTATACAGAGGCAAGGATTTTCTTCCTTGCGGAGTTGCAGATCTAGTGGTGGACAGAGAAATGGAACTGAGAGAATGGCAGCGTGAGGAAGAAGCAGCTCGATCAAAAGCAGTCGATGTTTTAGACTTCACAGATGAATCCAGCGCGAACTCCAGCAGCACTGGAACTTTATCGGAATATTTGGAGCTTCAATCAGATCGTGCACACCTATATGATGGTGCTAATGTGCAATTTGAGGCTGAGAAAGAAAATTTGGATAAGCAACTGAGAACTGAAGAAAGGAAGCTTATGATCGTAAGTGTACACGTGTTTGTCTCTCTTAATGTGCTTTCTGCAGTTAGAAGTATTGGTCATGTGTTTCGTGTAACGTGTTTTGCAGCTTGAAATGAAAATCAAGAGGTCGTCTAGGGAGTTAGCAAAGCTAAATTCTGCGTGGAGGCCTGTCGAGAAAGATGCGGACCAGGAAATAATTTCAGAAGAGGAAAGAGCATGCTTTAGAAAAATAGGATTGAAGTTGGACAGCTCTTTACTTCTCGGTAAGCAGATTGACAAATGATTACAGAAGAAGAGAAGAAAATGATTCAATTTTTTGGAAATAGTATGTCATAAAAACGTTGTGAAATTAATTTTTAATTAAAGTCTGTTTATGTCTATATTATTGTCTATATTATTTTACACAGGAAGGAGAGGGGTTTTTAAAGGGGTAATAGAAGGCATATATCAGCATTGGAAACATAGAGAAATTGCTAAAGTGATCACAATGCAGAGATTGCTTTCACAGGTTGTCTACACCGCAAAACAACTCGAAGCTGAAACCGGAGGAATGTTAGTTTCGGTTGACAAGCTTAACGAAGGCCATGCTATAATTCTTTACCGAGGCAAAAACCACAGACGCCCTCAAAATTTCGTGTCTCCAAATCTTTTGACCAAACGACAAGCTTTAAGCAGGTCTCTGGAAATGCAGAGAATTGGAGTAAGTAAAGCCGTATCATGTTTTTTCCGTCTGTAGTGTATTGTTCTCTTAAATCACTTCATCTTATGTTACTGATTTTTTAGTATTCGATTGATCCCAAATCTTCTACTTTTTGCAGTCGCTGAAGTTTTTTGCATATCAGAGACGGAAGGCAATCACTGAACTGAAAAGCAAATTGGTAATCCATTTATTTGACTTTGCAGATTTTTTTTTCTTCTTGTACTCCATGTAGAAGTTAAGACATAAATCTAAACAGATAATCACTTGAAATTTTTCTATATAGTGGTGGCATTCTATTCGCAAAAATAACGCCCAACTATGTTCTCTTCATTACATGCATGGAACTGGCATATGAATGCTTATACAGTGAACTACTATAAATATATACTTTTCCATTCAAAAAAATTGCAGGCGGATTTAGGGAAACGAAGAGGAAACAATTGAAGATAACCTGAAAAGTTGCTTCCGTGAAGCCAAGACAATCTGATGGATTTAGTTGAGAATTACTCATGACCGTGCATCATATGTAGGAGCTTTTACAAGAACTGAATGCACTGTGGCTCGTGATTGACATAACGGGTATTACATGACTCTTTTGGAGTTGCTGCATGTGATTTTGCACAAACAATTTTCGAACAGAATCAAGTTAACGGACTCGGATTTGACCTTTATCAGCCTCCGGTTACATATATCAGTACATGCAAACCCATTTCAACATCATTATTGTAAATAGAATTGCTCCCTAAAGACTTGGCCATATTGAAGAATCAGAAGTTTGGTGAATTAGCACTTAGCAGCCCGACAATCATTACATGGCATTTATCTGTATTATGGTTCACATGTTTGTAATAATTATCTGTTTTCCAGCAATAATTATCACATGATTATCTCCTCATGTGCTTGCTTCACCGAAAGAATAAAAAGGAAAAAAGATCATTTCAAAACTAAAAATAGTCATATTCAGATTAGACCGGTTATACAATAGTTCGAAACAATATGCAAAATCCAAAAGGAAGTAATCAGATCGCAATATACATTCAATGATCTTTAGTTCAATGCCCGTGGCGCATTAACAAAAGAGAGAAGGATGAAAAACAGAATGAATACAGAAAATAAATAAAAAGTGCTTTTCATATGGAATAGGTACCTTCTGGTGTTAGTATAATACACAGCTTATCGAAATGCTCTTAGCCTCATGTAATCACCAGACTAGGCCCTTTTTTCTTCTACCCTTGTCAACATGGTCAGTACTCAACCGAGATTTCTCAGGCTTGTTTGGCTTTCCCGATTTCTCCAGGCGACTATCTAAACTGTTTCTGGAAACTTCCGGAAGATTAGTTTGTAATTTATATGTATCCGAGGCAGTACAAGTTTCAGTTTCTTTCGTCTTGCTGTCCATGTCCAAGGTTGTTTTCGCGGTATCATTGGTAGCTGATTGTGCTTTATTAAGTGTATGTATGAATTTCTTCAGATGTCTAAGGAACTCGGGGTAGAGTTCAAGGTTACTGTGCCCACCACCACTTAGCCACAAGGGCTCATATCTTTCCTTACAAAGCTCCCATAGCTGCTTTCCGTGGGAGCAATCGACAACTTCGTCTGCTGTGCCCTGAATACGCAATTAAAGGTAACTTCATTAGTTTCCGTTTTTGTTCTCCTTTTGCTTATTTGGGAAACCGGGAATGCTAGGACTTACGTTTATTTCATATTGGGAAAGTGTATTTGGATGGGACCAATGTAATTCTAAAGAGCTGCTTCTTTTCAAGTCCCAATTGCAAACAAAAACCGAAAATCTAAGAGCAAAACATACTATAAAGATAGAAATTCTAGTTTTTCTTTTTCAAATAAATTGATTTCCATAAGCTCAATGTTGTGGACCTAGTGATTGATAAATCATAAGCTAAGTTCCATCGTTTGTGTAAACATCAGGTGTAACTAGTAATTTCTAACCATGAGTTCCAGGACAAATCAGTTCCCTAAGTTCGCCCTCATCTATCTTTTTAGGGCAATAATAAAAAATATACTGCCCATGTTTTAACTTTTTATCAATTTAGTCCCATTCAATAAAACATCGATTAAGGCCCTTTTGTCATATTTTAGACCATTTTGTCCTTGTCTTTCAAGTTACTTTATATTTTAAAAATAAAATGTATTTCATAGAATTGATTTTAAACCATAATCAATTATTTTACAAATTAAATTAAAAATTTTATATTTGAAATAATGTAATATTTTTTCAATCATTTTCTTCTCCAATAAAATATATATATATATTATTTAGCAAATTATATCAACTTTTATCGAAATTATTTATTGATTTAAAGAAAGACAGCCATTTATCGTGAATTATCGAACTTTTAAACTATATGCATAAATATGAATAATTAATGATAATTAAATACTTAAGAGAAAGGAAATTACTTACATGGACAATGAGAACGGGACAGTTCACCGTACCAATCTTGTCAATATTCTATAATAAACAACCAAAAAAGTTTCAATCTTTTGAATGGCATATGAAGAAGAGCTCTAGCACGAACAAGGAGGCTACGGTTACTTGCATACCTTGTATATATCGAACCAGAAAGTTCGCTTGACAGGATATAATACTCTCAGACCTGAGAGAATCGGACTGTGCAAAACTACACCTCTCAAGTTTGGTATACGAGAAGCAAGATCAACGGTGGGACCACTCCCCACAGATTGGCCGTATACTATTAGTTCTTCGTCTTTTACACCATATTTCTCCTTAAGGCATTTATATACAGCCTCAATGTCGGCGTAGGTGTTACACTCAGTTGGCTGTTCAATATCAAATGCCATAATGAGTTTTATATCGAAAATGTAAGAATGCAGTTAAGACATCCTAAATATATTTGAATTGAACACTAAAGCACAAAATGCACAATTTGATTTTCTAAACTTGTGTTGTTAACAAGGTAATTCTTTGAAGCTTGTTATGGCAGTCATTGAGTTGTATACATATACATATGCAACCAAAATCAACGATGGTGACTTAAAATGCAGAAAAAAATTACTTCCGTAAATGAATAAAGCACAGCATCAAACCTTTCCAGTTGATTGTCCATAGCCCGAGTAGTCATAGCTGGAAAGAGCAACAAAAAGTGGAAAAAACAAAAGTAAGAACTGAAATATATTGAACAAATAAAGAAAATCCAGCATCAAAAGAATGAAAGAGAACAAGGAATTGGTAATAAGATGGGGAAAAGTACTTACGGATTTCCAAAAACAGAACTAAGAATGCTTATTGTAGCATATGGAATCACTATTAGATTCATATATGGACGTTCTTTATTTCGTCTTGCTACAGTCATCGTATAGCAACCAGGCAATATCGGTGAGATAGCACAAAAGGTTATAACTTTTTGGGCAAGACTTTTAATAACTTAATTGATATGCATCTCCCTTCTTACATACAAGGTGACCAATGAATGAGAGCATATAAACTCATAAAATTATATACTAATTTAGGCATCGGTGCCTAACCCAGTTCCGAAATTCATTGCAATTAAAATTCAGTCCTTCTGAATCAACATGAATGTTAATACATAACCATCTCATCAAAAAACTAAACAGAACCACATGGAAAAATTCAAAAACTAATGGAAATACATCTTGTCAAGCTCGAAGCAAAACAGGCCTCTATTAGGGAACAATCATGATGATATACAAAATTCAAACTAATGGAAATACATCTTGCAACCTAACAAACCCTTACGAAAGCTAGAGCTTCAGACTTGTATGCATCTAGTTTTTTTCTAGTTACAAAAACTAGATTCATTTCCCACAGCCTTTCCCCCCTTTCCTTTAAAACCTACTTAAGAAACCAATCCAAAATCCTAATCACCATTTCACCTTGAATCCAAAGATGAAAACTTCACATAAACCCACTACAATCAAAGTAAAGATGCACTTAAACCCCTTTCTAGTCTGCCTTACTTGATCCCAATTGCAACTTAGGACACTAGAGTATGTTTGGTTGCACATTTTGAGCTCAATCCTTTTCGGTTATTTGCTAAAAAG
>MKEJ01026841.1:0-11682 GCA_001753735.1 Embelia ribes
AACTATGGGGACCATTGCTATAATTATCACAAACAATATCTTTTAAAATAAGATATTTGGATAAATGGTAATATATATGTTTTGTTAAATACATTATTATCCTGTATTTGGTTCAAATTATTAATTAAAATACTTGTAAATTTGTAACAACGAGAGAGAGATTTTTGAATTGTAAAATAGAAAAAATGGTAGATTATCAGCCTGAGATAATAGAGTTAGATAATTGGAACAATCAGGTGTTGAACATAAAATAACATATTTTTGAGCTGAGAGTTGCTATCCGTGCTACTTAGCTATAAGCCCAATGGAAAATTCTCCAACTTTCTAGTAGATAATACTTAGAAAAACATTATAAAAAAAACGTAAACTTTGAGTTGTCTAATGTAACTTTTCGTTTGCAAGTTGCAAATAACATAACTACCATCTTCGTTGACAATCAATGCACATAAAAATAGTAATATATCGTGTTTGAATAATAATCTTAGGAGATATGCTCATTATTTAGACAAATGAAAGGTTAATATAACAAGGCACTAAACTAGCGCCAAGTGCCACATATTGAAGAGTGTGCGACGAGGAGGGGTACAAGCTCCTGCTAAGCTTGAGATACGATCGGGTTTAAGATGTGAAAGATGCCAATAATACGATATTAATGTTGGACTTGATCATTGGCCAAGGTGTCGTGTTGGCTTCGGAGGGTTGTTTGCTCTCGAGACTTTGAGATGTACTTGAAAGTATAGATAATGAATGTCCATATAAACTTTGATGTTTAATTAGAAATTGTGAAATTAAGGAAAAATTACAATACAATAATGCAATATATAATTGAATATTAATTATACAAGAAAAAAAATTATCTTACTTTCAACCCATCTAATAGTACTTCGTCTTTCCAACTTATTTTGTCATTTACGAAAAAATAAATTGTTATCAATCACATTAAGTGTGCATACATTAATTACAATTGCTTTTTTACAAATTTATCATTTGTTAACTATAGGACGTGAACATTTAAGATTACAAAATACATTAAATGGAGGTAGTATAATAAAATTTTCAAATATAGTAGAAATTATTTTTAGAAGTGGATAACAAATAGAGATAAAATGTGTTGGACAGTGGAAATATTTATAGTACCTTAGGCTGTATAAATACTTGTCAAGGAAATTTCAATATTGTTCCATGAATTTCTTCCCATTTCCACTCGCGTAGCAAAGAGATTGCTAAATACAGTTGAACTTGAACTCAATTATTGAACTAAAAAATTGTGAACCAATATTATACACTTTCGAACATTATCCTATTACTCCCACTATCCTATGTTTATAGTCCGGAGTTATTTGAAATGGGTGCTAGTCAACTTCTACTTAAAATATTCGTGTTGCTAATTTTGTAATCCGCAAATGATATTAAAATTTTTAAAATTTCATATATTTAATATCAATAACCAATCAAATACAATCGGTATTAGCTTGTTGGTGGGCCCCCGTTACAATAAGAAACTCTTTTTCGCCCATTGACGTATGCAAACACGTCATCTACACGAAACCACGCTTGATTCAACTTTGGATAACCTTTAGGGTGAATTACACTAAAGGTCTTCATAGTTTCAAGTGAAATTCTATTTGGTTCTATAGTTTCATTTGCATTCAAAAGCAGCCCCCAGTGCTGAAATAGCGATGCAATTTGTCCCTATTATATAAAAAAACAAAAAACAGCTACTCTATTATGAAAATCATACCAGGTGATCTATATTTTTGGTTTCACCTAACAATGAATTAGTCCTTTACGGGCATGTTTTATTCATCAGTCTCCTACTTAAGCATATAGAGTTTTTGTGTAATTAAAAACCATAAAAGTACCAAATTATCACTCGTGTAAAAATTGGTTACTGAATCAATTGTGTTTACAAAACCGATGAACTTTTAGCGATTCAATTGAAATTATAGGGACCCAAAACAATTTGTATCACAATTATGGGAGCCACTACTGTAATTTACCGAAGGTTACTACTGCCCAATTTGTAATAGTGGAGCCTATTCTCATTCGATATTATTTTCTGCGTATAATTGAAATTGAAAAAAAAATTATGTCTTTCAAATTAATATAAAACGTAATAAAAAATATGTGCATTTTTATACAATCCATATATTACACGTTTAATGCATGTTTCTGGAATTATTTTTGTTTTTAAACTTCGAAAGATATAGTTTAAAATACGAATAAAATACATATTTAATTTTATAGCACAAAATATACAATGTAATGAATTTATTGGAACGTAATTTTATATAAGAAAAAACAATTTCAACATCTTTTGTCATCCATCCCAAATTAATAGGCTTGTTTGAATTTTCACTTGGATTAAGAAAATTCAATTAATGCAGAGAGTAAAGATGATTTATTACTATTTTTTCAAAAATAAATTTATTAAATAAAAAAGATTTTCACGATAACGTGAAAGTGTGACATTAAATGGAGATATTTTAATCTAGTTGCTTTTTAGAATAATGTTACAAATACCCCAAATTTTTATATAATTCTCTTACATGCTGACATGACAATGTAATATTAATTGAAGTTATTAATGTAATATAATTAAAAATTAATTACATTCAAATATTTTTCTTACCGCGCCAATGTAGTAAAAAAATCGAATAAAAATTTTGGGTTGATATAAGATTTCTCAACTTTTTATCTTAATTTCTAATAAAGAAAATTCTTAATTTCTAATAAAGAAAATTGGGCGGAGGGAAAAGCCACTAGCCATATTTAATGAACATAAGTCATAATTTATACTTCATTTGTTCATAAATAATTGTTAGCTTTTTGATAGATAGAAGAAAAGTAAGGGGAAAAAAAAACAAGATTTAAATTTGATGTAACTTGCCAAAATTATCTTTATAAATTTTTATCTTGAAGAAAGTTAGATATTGCACTAAATTTTGCAATATATATATATATATATATTGAAAGTTAAATTCTGCACTATTAGATAATCTTAAAATAGAAACGCACAATTTTTTGGACATCCAAATATATTTTGTTGGGCAAATATTTGTGGAAGGTAAAAAGCGGTTGCCGGTAACTGAGTTTGACGGTGGAACGACGCCATTATATATATATATATATATATATATAGTAAATTACAGCAATTGTCTCCATAGTTTCAATAAAAATTCTATTTGGTCATCATAGTTTGAAATATAATGGTGATGGTCACATTGGTTTTATAAAGCGATAAATGGTCCCAATTGTGGACAAAAAAAACTATCCTAAATAATCAAATCCATTTAATTTATTTTGAAGTGAAATCATCCCTCTTATATTAATTTAAATAACTGTTATCTGCTATCATGACCACAGTAAGAAATGAGTACAGTTTCCATCCACAATTTATGCAGAAGAGATTTTATTACACAATCGCCTTTGACACATGGCATGTGAGGAGAAATCATATGCAAATATGTCATTGATCCAAAATCCATAAGACATCATAGTCATTTTGACATAATGAAAGTACTTTGGGAGATACTGAATTGATGAATTTTTGTAAAACCTTGGGAGCAAATCTGTTATTGTTCCAAAATAGTCAAACTGTTGGTGTTTCAATTATAAATTATGGACCAAATAGAACTTTGGTCGAAACCACGGGGACCATTATTACAATTCACCCATATGTATGTAACTAAATTTATGAGGGGTGACAACAATAACTCATCATCATCATCTCTCTCTCTCTCTCTCTCCCTCCCACCATCTCCAAATCAATTTATTAATTCCAATATATAATATATATATATTATATCTATCTATATATATATATATATATGCTTCTCCTGAATCTAGCATAGCTTCTTCAGATCAAATTTTTTACATTATTTTTAGACAGCTCAAATCTCTCAAAGCTCATTCCTTGTAAGCCTCTTCTCCGAATCTTTCATTTAATAAATAGCAATTATCTTACATTAATTTTTCCCCCTTTTTGCTGGGTTTTGGTTATTTTTCTATGGGGCAAAATAAAAATGGTGATCTAAATTAAGATCTTAATCTGATTGATCTTTGATTTGTGTTTTCTCTTCACTTGGTTAGTTTTCTTTTGGGGTAAAATTAAAAAGAATTGTGTTTGAATTAAATTAATCCATCTATTTCCCTTCAATATCCTGTAATTCATTGTGAATTTGACTGTATTTTTGGGAGAATTAATAATTGTTTCTATGTTGAGTTGGAGCTATTTAGGGACAGTTGTGGCTGAAGCCCCTATAATTTAAAAAAATGAAAATAATTTTTTATATTTTAGTATAATTTTTTTTGGTTTTAGCCCCACCATAATCAGGTTCAGCCCCTTTTATATGCTGTTAGGGCTTCGATCTCAATATCTCTAATTTTTATTCCCCTTTAAGTTTTTAAGTCCATAAAAATATATTTTTGGATATGAGAATAAATTTTTTAAGTGAAGAAATTAGAAACTAATTATGTGAAATATATGAATGAATGAAAATCATGCAAAGGAAGATTACTGATTCTTATGTAGCAATGTATTGTGCATTGATCCTTATTTTTAAGGAAAAAAACCATTCACAATATGATGATACGGAAGATTTTTATTCACTTTCTGGGTATAATTGTCGGTGCGTGTATCTTTAGACTTAAGAATCTGTGACGAATCATTTTTTTCTTGGAAAATTCGTCGTTGTCCACTTTGGTTTTGGTATTTGTAATCTTTTTATATGAAAGTATCCTGGATTTATTGATCATCACATCTTTATATTAATATTAATTTGGCTTATGCTATGCATCTAATTTTATGTACATAATCTAGTTGGGACCTAGTTATTAAACACTTATTGACTCATGGAAAGTGTGTGACTACCTCATCTTTGATTACATAGATACATAATTATGTATGTGTAGTATTTCTACGCTCGTATTTGTTTTAAGAAATTTGTTGAGGGTTCGTCGTGTATCATTTTCCCAATCCACTTCTGTTTTCAGAATTGGATACCTTTTTTTGCAAAATTGTGTCTAAAACTATTTTGGAAACATCTCATTGCAAAACTCAATGAAAATGTGCTTTCTGATTGGCTGAAACAATCTGAGATGCCAATTATCCATTTTTGGAAATTATGGACTCATAAACGGTGTGCGAATCTCTGGTACTTTGGGGAAATAAATTCTAGTAGGGGAAATAAACATCTATTTGATGGAAGATTAAGTGATTAGTTGTTAAAGTACATGTTTGGAATCGGTTCCCAACTTTGAAGTAAACATCTCTGTTAAAGTTCATCTTTGGAATCGGTTCCCAACTTTTCCAAGTTGGATTAGTTGTTTATTGCGTTCCAGCAAATGAAATTGTTACCATTTTAATTTGGCTTCCACTCTTGTTTTCGGTATCATTTGTTTATTGTTTTGCTTTATACCGTGTTTGCTTTACAATTAATTCCTGAAATTGGTAGTGGTAGTCGTTAAAGCCCAAACTTGAAATTCTATAACTTAGGGTCATGCACACCTCCATTGTGACTTGTAGGTCACGGGTTCGTCCCGTTGGAAACTACCTATTTGGAAACAGGGGTAAGATTGTGTACATCAAACCCTCCCAGACCCCGCAATGCGGAAGCTTTGTATATTGTGCCATCCATATATATACACGCATATAATTTGTTTATAAATTTAAAGCCTACGCACTTTTGCCACAGGGTATTTTGTGTTGATAATATAACCATGTTTTTGTTCTTTATTTTTGGAACAAAAAGGTATTGTCTGAGATATATTTTTAAAGGCATACCAAGATATTTAACAATTATCTCCCCATTTGGCTTTGTTCAAGAAAGTGTTTGATGTTTATATTTCGAGCCATTTCACGTGAATAATGTGGAAATTTAAGGGAACTTTTCTTTCCCCATGATTTTCAAAACAGTGAAGGAGAAAGAAAAGGAAAGAAAGTAAAAGAAAAGGCAAAAAGAGAACCCACCCGTCCACTTTTTGTTTTGTGAGGGGGAAATGAAGTGTATGGGTGGTTGGAAAAATAGGTGGTTTTATTTATTTATTTGCACAAAAAACGGATAGTTGTTACTTTAAGTCGAATCTGATTCTTTTTCATCCTTGCAGTTTACCTATTTCCGGTACTAGAAAACAATTTTGGGGAAAATAACCAAACACAACCTTAGATGGCAGATAAATTATCTTGCCCTAAAAACCTATCTTAATATAAATCTTGTTTAGTTTCTGTGTTCAGTCTTAGTTTCTTCAGGGTTGTAGGGTAAAACTGTTTTCACCCGTCCACTTTTTGTTTTGTGAGGGGGAAATGAAGTATATGGGCGTTTGAAAAAATAGGTGGTTTTATTTATTTGCATGAAAAATGGATAGTTGTTACTTAAAGCCGATTCTGATTCTTTTTCATCCCTTGGCTCTCGTTGTTTCTGATTAGAACATTGAATTTATTCTCTAATTTACAAGTTGCCGAAAAATGGATAGTTATTACTCAAAGTCGAATCTGGTTCCATGCTTTGAGTTCTCAGAGTTTGTTACTCGTTCTTGTTTTGATTGGTTCGGGACTGAAAATAATGAATTATGTTCTTTGTATAATGAAATTTACATTGGCTGAATGTTTGGTTTTTCAATGGTCTAAAAACTGTTTCGGCAACCAATTCTCCAAAAACTATCCTGCTGTATTCCTATTTCCGGAACTAGAAAACTGTTTTGAGAAACATAACCAAACACAACCTTAGATAGTGAATAAATTTTCTTGTTTTAACAATCTATCTTAACATAAATCTTGTTGAGGTTTCCGTGTTAGCTTTTAGTTTCATCTGGGTTGTACAATAAACTGTTTTCATTTCTTGTTTGAAGGTTTCGATCAAATGGGTCTCTCACCTTATCCATCTCCATCCGATGGAGGAGTCTTGTGCATAATTCTCGTGGGCACAGCCATATCCATCTCCATCGTCAAAGACTTTTTCCTCTCCATCCTTCACATAGCTGGCATTCGAACTTCATCATTGGAAGAATATCCAATTGATACCACCGCTGATTTCTATGCTTACCGCATGTGTCCCTCCGAGACATTCATGGAGGGGTTCCGAACCTGGACCCCGGCGGTTAAGTTCGAGACCCTATCCCAATATCAACATCTAGAGCGAGATTGCTCGGTTTGCCTAACGGAGTTCGAAAATGACGAGGAGATAAATCACCTCTCTTGCGGCCATATTTTCCATAAGATGTGTTTGGAGAAGTGGCTTAAGTATTGGAATGTGACTTGCCCTCTTTGTCGGACTCGAATGGTGCCTCAAGAAATGGAATAAAGACCTTTACATGTGAGAGTGATTTGTGAACAAATCCGTGTTGAGGAAGGTACCATTTTGATAGCATGGTTTTGTATATAAGAGTTTTGCGCAATACATGTGTGGAGCTGGCTGGGGTCTAGACACGCGAGCACCGGTGGTGGTTGTGTTTGATAAGAACTCTGTATAAATGACAACTTTTATATTGTACATATTCTCCGAGTTTATGGTATGGTATGCATCTGAACCTGGGCTTAGATATGCATTTTGCTTGGTCATGGTAGGCTAACATACGCTGACGTGGCAATCATCAAATGGTGAGGTCTCGAAATGTTAAGTCATGTTGGTTGTCTCTTTTTGACCTAATAGGTATTATACAAAACCACGATGATAAGATTTAGCTAACATTAACATGTCATCTTTTGCCACTAGACAAGGCCTTTTAGAAGATTGTAAAAATGGAATACTAAGCACCATTCGAATGAGATAGGACCCCGGTTTGGTTTCGGATAGGGATTGCTATATTATAAGTTAGAAACGAAATAATTTGATGGTGATGTAACTTAGTTTCACGTTGCTAGTTTTTATCCTATCCATAGAAGAAAGAAAGAATATTGTCAGTATTTTCCTTTCCACCGGCTTCTACTATGGCAACAATTACCAATTGAAGTTCATGCATCGTTCAGTTGATAGTTTAGTTTGGGAAATTGGGCTTATTTGATTACAGCTTATAAGCTCCAACTTATTAATTTTTTTACTTAAAAATTGAACAACATTTAACTGCTCAATTTTTAAATTGAGTTTACTTGCTATATTGGCCTAAATAAATAAGCAGGTTGTTCAGTATTTAAACTAGATGCATACAATTTTTTTCTTATACATAAATAAATTGGCTTATTTGCTTAAAAATTTAATCAAACAAAACTTGTGTTGATCTTTGCTTAAATATATACAACCTATCCATAATATTTAACAATCAAGCCATATAATCTTATCATATAAGAATTAATACACCATCAGTACTAAAAAATTGTATGCATAAACTTATAAAGAGAGCAATGTTACTTTGTCTAATTATTGTAGCCTTTTATGCACATTTGTTTTATTTTGGAAAATGGTTTGCATACAGAAACTTCATAAGGCACCAAAATGGTACAGAAAATAACTTTTTTTTCACCCCTACCTCTGTTCTCTCTCCCTCTCCTCTTATTCCCACCTTGCGTTGAAATGGTATATAATCTTGTTGAATGTTAAGGGCCGTTGGATGTGATTTTTCTGAGTGACGTGGATGGATCTGGTCCCTATATCAATTTCAGAACCTTTTAAGTTCTTAATATTTCTATGCAGATTTTTATTTTTTATACCCATCTTAAATATGAGTGATTACCCCGTCTATAATGTTTGGAGTCAAAATACTTTTGAAATTAATTTCTAGCAAGTATAAAAACTCTTAATACCATACACATATGGAAAATAGAAAATTTTATTTTACGAAATACTATAATCTTAAGTTTTTATTTTTATACATAATAGAGGTGGTATGTTGAAAATATAGAGAATTGTATAATTATAATGTTAAAAATTATGTTTTCATGTTTGGAATATATTTTAGGAAATTAAGAATTATTTATACTTGTCGGAAGTTAATTTTATTAAGATTTTTGCATAAAAATATTAAGGGCATAGAAGGAACGCGATGAAAAATTTACGGTATCCCGACTCAATAAATTCCACCATTTTCTCTCATTCTTTCCCATTAGAGCATTCGCATAGGCATTTCTCATTTTATACATTCAAAATGTTAATATATAAAACAATCAATTGTGAAAAAATAATTTTTTAATAAATTGGTACACTTGTTTTATTTTGGTGCAAAAAAATTTATTTATTTTAATAAAAAAACTAACTTTCCTACTAAAACAATAATGTATCATATTTGTAAATTTTTCTGGAAATAAAAATATTGATTGTGAGAGCATTCACATCAGTTTTTCTCATTTTATTTGTAATTCTCACTTTTTAGAAATTCATTTTTCATACAAAATAGAAATAGATCACACCAGTCTTTCTAAAAACTAATTTCTATACATAAAAAAATATTAATATATAAAAATAATAAATTCTGAAAAAATATATTACCCATATATTGGTGTATTTATTTTATTTTGATATGAAAAATTATATTTTAATAGAGAAATTATGAATAATAAGAAATTTCTAAATGTCTTTCTCAAATTAAAAACATTGATGTAGGAAATTTGTTCTTTTAAAATGACTTGTATGAATACCCTTAATGCCCTTATGAGTCTCTTATAGTTACCAGAAAATTTGATTTGATGAGCAAAACTCGTTAACCTGAAAAATGCTTCCATACAGAACTTCGTATTTCCGAAACCTTTATCGGAATCTCTATTCCAAAAGATTTTCGTAGTACGAGGAAACTCATAAAAATAAATAAAATAAATTATTTTTATTCATTTTATATGCTTTCTCTCTGTCTCAGCCCTAATTTATGTGCATATCTCCTTCCATTAACAACTCTTACCTCTCTCTCCCTCTCTCTCTTTTTCAGATCATAATCTTTACCTAGTTTCAATTTTGATGGTTTTGGTAGTTTTTGGAATCGATTTGTTCATAGATTAGATGTTGTATTTGATGTTTGTTATGGCAGTTTTTAAGGAGAAATTTAAAAGGGTCTTGGTCCTATTCATCTAAATATTTCGATTGAAGTAAAAAATGATTTTTTTTTATTTTTTTGGGGGGTTGTTTGGTTACAAGCTTTAAGCTTAAAAGTTGGATCATTTGGCAATACAACTTTTAAGCTGAATTTATTTTATTTTTTTCAATCTAAATAAGATAGAAGTCTAAAACTTGATACATTCAATTTTTCTCTCAAACTAAAAAAAAAATAGCTTATTTGCTTGAAAGATACAACAAAATATGCTCATAGTCCCTTGTATAGCACTGTTGTGCAACACCAGTATATAGTTCCTATACAGAGCTTATATAGCTAGAGTTATACATGAGGGTATATCGACTGTTGAGAATGTTTTTAATACTTTTGTTTTAACTTAACCTCTCTTAGTAAGCTGTAACACCCTGAAAATTTAAGATCTTGGTTTTGACAGTAGGCTGATAAGGAAAAGCAGTTGATTGACCAAATCAATCCACTGATAATCAATCCATTAATTCTATCGAAGATGATTTTTAAGAATGGAACAAGTATCCCACTAAGAGGACACATGGCACCCTAAGAACTCCCCTTTCTGGGTATTGTGAAACACCCAAAAGGGTATGGGTAATACAACATGCACATACATACATACATTCATAACACTTACATTTTTTAGAGAAGAGAGAGGGAGAGGAAGAAATAGAGAGAGAACCCAAGACCTTGTCGGATTTTAGCTCGCACACGCGACATTCTAGCATCGTGGCCAACCTCTATTACAATTTTAGTAATATTCGAGTTAATAAACCCCTACCCCCTACGTTTAATGTTTTAATGCGAAACAAATGTGTTTTTCAAACTATAAATAAGTTTAATATCGACGTTTTCGTAAGTATTTCACAAGAATGAACCATATTTTAATGAAATTCAATGTTTTCTTAGGAATCCAGTTGTGCATGTAGCCTATATGACATTTTAACTTGGTGTTAGAAAATCGTTTCAAGCAATAGAACTATAAAAAAATTTCCGCTGGAACAGGGATTATCAGTCGACTAATAGACCTTAATAATATGAGCAGGGGCTATTAGTCGATTGAGATGCCCTGTCCGGAATGACTAATTTTATACTTCAATAAAGCTCGTTGTTTTCTTAATAATATGAACATGCATGTATTTAAATTAAAAAAATAACCTTTATAAACCTTGAGACATGATGAATTGAGAAATTTACACCGGATTAATGAGCAAAACAATATATTTTTGAGTTAAAAGAGACATCAGTCGACAGATATACTGAACAACTGACTGATTTGGTTGAGTAGTTGATAAATTGTATTGCATACGTTGTTTTTTAGCGCTAAACCCCTTATCAAGGGGCCAAAATGCGGAAATAGGTGATACCTTACTAGACCAGCGATATATGTGAGACAAAGTCGAGTTTAAAGCTAATAAAACTACGTCAAATTATCAGGTATGGGTTAGTTATAGACAGTAGGCTCTACGATAATTAATATATAATATATGTGTTTATGTGTACGCGTGCACGCATAGATTGACTTGGCGTACGGCATGTATGTTGTGTCGAGCCCCCGAATCCCAAGCCCCCGAGACCCGGAGTTGCGTGTGTGTTACCAGTATCCAAAATCACATCCAAACATACCGATCCAATAATGAAACTCCCAAACCATATCAACCACAATAATTTAATAGAAAAACGGACAGCATAATGACA
>MKEJ01026845.1:0-14919 GCA_001753735.1 Embelia ribes
TCTCAACATATGCTAACAGTCTTTAGGATGGCTTCGTATATATACTTGTAATGAAAACGAATATTCTGATTTGCTGAGATCGTCTATGGAATTTCAAAGTTTTTGCTCCCCATTTTGTTATGGATTCTCTCAATTCACTGAGAGTAGAAGACTACCGTGTTATTTTGTATTTTACTTGTTAACTACATCATTACAAATAGTTCTCGTCTTTGGGAGTTGTGTTGTTTTGCTTTTGTGGTCTGACGAAATTTTGGAGCAGTGATAGTCTACCTGTGTTCTGTGCTTGACACATATAGGCGTTGAATGAGGCATGTAAAATACAAGTTCACAAAAGGTTAATTCGAAATTCCTGTGCAATATGGTGCTCTGCTGACTGCTGTGTTGTTTTTGGTGAGAAAAAAGGGTTCTATTTTGATATGGATTTCATCGTCTCAAGTACAAAACATTTTTGCATTTACGTTGTGCATGAAGCTAAAAGCACATAACAACACATCCACTAATAATGATACAAAAGGCCATCTCCTTGATAATCAGGAGTTCTAGAGTAAATTAAACTAATTTGTTGGTAAATAACTGATAAAAATTGTATAAAAAAAATAATGTCTGTTTGGTTGAATTGAGTGGAATTTGAAATATGATATATGCCAAGAGCCAAAAGTTTTTTTGGGTTTTATTGTAGAGAAGATAGCCTGCATTTTGGCCCTTTTTTCTGAACAGCAACACAAGTGCACTTGCTGTTCTCAATCAAGTATTCTGCTGTGTGTACTGCTCTCCCATTCTTCATCTACCTGTTGATATAAATACGCACTATTTATGGAAAGTATCAAATAGTGAAATTTTAAATAGAAAATTTTGAGGCTTGAAAACATTGTGAATATATTATGCATGCACATTAACCAACTTTTTTTTTTCTTTTGTAAAGGACTCTACGAAGGCACATTTATAACCATAACTTAAGGAACTTGTAAAAAATGAATTTAGAAAAACATCAAAACATAGAAAATTATACATGATTTTGTTACTATTATGGGATAATATTAGATGTCACAAAATCTATTCTTAAAAATTAGAATAGATGCGTCGACAAATTTTTCTTGTTGCTAAAGGCGTTGGCAACAAAAATTTGACCTATTAGCTAAAAATACCTTCGATGCCAAAGTTATTTTTTCTTGTAGTAAAACACATTTTACCTCAACATTTGTCATTCAAAACTTATCCATAGCACAAATAATTTCATAAACATTACCTTCGCAAGCATGTATCATTGCCTCGAGAAAATTCATCTCTCCTGTCCTGCCACCTTCCGGTGATGGTGCAGCCACAAGGGTGGGGGCAAAATGGGAACTGGATACCAGTCTTTTGAGAAATGCTAACGGGTTCTTCCATATATTAGGGTTGTCAACATGGATGAGTATCAAGCTATCGTGGTCGACGACCATGTGGGAGAGCGCGTACTGCAGTGCACCTGCAGATTTGCACATAGGCTGCACTACCACCATCACATTTCGTGCTGGTGCGGACCCACCTTCCATGGTGATAAACCTATTGTTACCATCAAATGCATCCCCTACCACGACCACCTCCAAGATCTACCACCAACAATGCACCCATTCTTTCGGATATATGTACATATTTTTGGATGAAAACATATTGGAATGTTAATAGAAATGTTTAAGATGCTTGCAAGTTATGGAACAATGAGAGGTTGGTATATGGCTTTTGTTTATTCTCGAAAGAGATATAATTAGCAAGCGGTAACTGTATGCCTTTATGACTCGCGATTTAATCATGCTAAGATGTTTTATGCTACATTTCAGGATTAGTATATATATAGAGTGTAGAACCACGAACACGTCAAGGACATAGTTTGAGTTAGATTTTTTTTTCTAAGTAAAAAGAAAAGGAAGTTCGGACACTCTTTGGCAGCTCAACTCATAGGAAAATAGCCATAACGTGGGGAAAAAAGGAAAAGACAAGGGTTAAATTCTACGTCATTAATAGTGTTTTATATTTGATTGGGAAATTGCTATTTTTTAGCCTATAAGTACTTCACCTTTGTGCTGATGTACTTAAAATTATTTCTCAACATTATTAGTTATATTTGAGCTATCTACCCAGCAAAAAAATATCCGTTTAATTCTCAATATGGTAGAATTGATTTAAAAGCATAAGGCGTGTTATCTTTTTTTATCAGATGAGAACTAGGGCATTTTCAATTTGTTAACATAAAAATTAATTTTCCACCTAAAGCGCAATGACTTTTGACATTTTCAATGTTAAAACATAATGTAGTGTTTCATGCGGTGATTATCTCAATTATTTCCAGGAAAACTTCAAGAATATTGAATTCGTTAAAGTGGCAAAGTTAGACATGAAGTGGTCGTGCCGGAGTGGTTATCGGGCATGACTAGAAATCATGTGGGCTCTGCCCGCGCAGGTTCGAATCCTGCCGACCACGAATCCTTTTTTATTTTTTTAATATCTTTTGGAAAAAATATTTTTAGTGCACAACATAAAACTCCATATTTCTAAAACTATAAGAGCATTCACATCGGTCTTTTATAAACCCCCATTTAATTTCCATTTCCGGAAATTTGGCCCAGTGGTTTTTCTTTTCTCTACGCTCCTTCCTACTTTCTAAACTCTAGAACGACTCACATTTGAAAAAGTTACTGTAGCTCCTTTCTCGTATTAAGAATCTTGCAGAAAGAGTATATGAGAAAGACTCGTGTGAAACTATTCTAAAATTGGCTTTTTATTAGTGATGAAAGAAATCCATATTTTGATTTCTAGAAAGCCAAAAATTAGAAAGACTAATGTGAATGCTCTAAGAAAATAAAATTTCACGTCTAATAAAGACAAAATAACTTTCTCAAACTAGTATGGATTTCCAAAAATGATGAATATAGCTTTTTCCAGAGACGGTAAGCCTAAAGGCACGTTTCGCTCTATGGCGAGAACTTGTTGGTAATATAATATCAACCTGATTCGTTAGTTAGTCGGGCTATTTTGTCAGAAACGTTATTTTTTGGTGCGAGCAGACGTAAAAAGCCTATGCAAATTTCAAACTTCTTTTTTATAGTCGGAATTGTACCGAATTTTTAACTTTCATTAGCATAAAGAAAAAACAAGAAAATTCTGCAGCTAAATTCTGGAAGGAAAAACATATATACATGACTTTGCATACGCTGGGGAACTCAGAAATCTGAATACATATAAAAGTAACGGGAAAAACAAAATAGGAATAACAAACAATGAGAACGAACGAGATATACAGAACATCCGTTACAGACTTACAATATCCAGAGAAAAAAGATAAAGATCTGTGAACAATATACAATTTCTATGAGCAAATATTACAACATACAATTTCTATACAACATTTCCAAATCTGGCTGAATTCCATTTTTACAAACACATGAATTTACGAAAACACCATGGATGCTTCGACAGCAACCTCGTACACAGCTTCTGAGGTTCGGCTTGCAGGAGTGCAGCTCACAACCTTCATATATATGAACATTCTTTATCTGCACATGAAAATTGAGATGTAACATTGTTCAGTATATTGTCTTCCCAACTACATCTCAAGACTCAAGACATGGCCACAAAACACGACAGGTTAATATTCGATGTTTTCATTTTTTTGAAATACAGAACCAAAGCATCGTCTTAAAGGAGAGAATTGCAAATCGATGACATTTCCATGTGTATGCTTTTTGTCTGGCATGTTTCACATTACAGTGTCCCAGCCTAACAACTGAGTAATGAGTTCGGAAAGTTCCAAATATGCAACTGATTTAAATATACAACCGAAATACAAAAGTTTTCGCTGATGACAAAAATATAAAATAGAAAAACAAGTAATCAGTGGTCTTCATATACAGTCTGTTCCTAAGGCAAAGACACCATATTTAGTGGACCTAACAAGCAACCAGCAACACTAGTTTTGGACTTTCAATTCACAGAATTAAACTCTTAAGTGAAAATCCGAAAAGCATTTAATCCACAGTTTCTTTGTAAGCAATCCAAGCAACAAAAGCTTATAATAAGAATTAGATATAGGCTTATCAATAGATTAAAACTACAGATGTAATGCTGAGATCTAAACCAACTAAAAACGATTAAGCAATACGAGGGGAAAAAACTGACAATTAGTTTTAGGCTCATGCAGATACTAAAGACTCGATCATTGTCTATATGCTGAAGATAACAAATAATATAAAGCTCCTTTGAGATAATTGCTCACAAACTTAACAGTATACAAATCAAGTTTCAACAGGGGAAAAATGACAGAATAGAAAAGACATTAGGTGCCCGAAAAGAAAGCAATATGTACCTCTATGCGTCACCTCTTGAACCACTGAATGGCACCAGAAAGTGGCACCATTTTCTAATCGGCTAGTTATGAATCTGAAGCTTTCCCATCGAAGATGCATCAGCCACCACGTAATGAAGATTGAGCTCTCTTATACGCGGGACATTCTCCACAGCAAACAGCATAAGTTGAGGGAACATTATCATGTTATGGTCATACAACACTAACTGCATGAATACATCTCGAACCACGGCGAATGTAACGGGCAACATTTTTCATTTTCGATACGTCCAGTGCAAAGTCCAAAGGAGGAACCGATGGATATGATGGCATCTCATAATCGGTGAATATTGGAGATAAGTCCCCCCATTCAGTCCACCTAGTGGCAAATTAATCTACCTCCGTTCCAAGAGAAAACTTGCGCTTGCTCTTAAATGAGAGCAATCCCAGAAAACTCGCAAATAAAGAAACCGGCTTGGATCAAATCCAATGACCCTTCTTCGATCGAAACACTTCCAATCTATATTTTACTCCGTTTTGGGCAACACGATGGTAGGCAATGGCTATTGCTACTGCATTCGTACACGAACGGTTTTCCTCTCATTGAAACCCCATTTGAATCTTAAGCAAACTCATCTCCATTCTTCTTGGCACATAAGCATTTCTCCATACACCCAGAGACAAAGTCGCACCCTACTATTCGCCCTTGGTATGCATACGGTGGGAACACAGTCGTCGATATATTCTCGCCATACATCGGCTTGTGATCATTGTCCACGTCATTGAAGAAAAGGACGGGCACCCTTTCCTTACCTAGTGACATATCGAGGTTCACGTAGACAAAGGCATGGTCATGAGGTTCTCCGCACGCCTCATTGATCTTCAATCCTTGTAAGCTTGTACTTGAAAACTCTGAAACCTGAGCTGCCTACATCTAACCACGCGTCGACAACTCTATAAAAACCATCATAAACATAAATCTTTCCACCAACACTGCCCTCATAGCTAAACCCACCAATCACCCTGACCTCAATACCATAGAACATGCTCCTCTCTAGTCTTAGGTTCCCCCCCCTTCTAGTCTATGGTTAGCAATTAGCTTATCCTGGCCACTATGGCCAGTAGAAACTAACACGCCACCACTATTCTCGTAGTTTTCGTACCCAGCCAATACGACGATACTTGTAGCAATAGGCTCCCTGTTGGAGATCTTGTGCCCGGGAAGGTAATCTATGTTGGCCTGGATATGGCTGTGCAACCTGAAAACACATAGTTCCATTCTTGAAAGGAACACATCGCCCACGTTTATACCTATCAAATAATAAAAACAGCAGAAAAAGAATTCTTATTGGCGTAATAAACTAAGCCTATTTATATGGAACATTCTATTCTTGTATAAACTAGATCCAAATTTATAAATCCAAAAAATAATATAAATAGCAGAAATGATGGCGGACCCAGGACTCATAAGTAGGGGGCCGATTCCACTCCAGTTATACTAGACGTATATATATTTTTCTAGGGTGGACACCTAAAGGTAAAATAATAATAAAAAAAAATTATAGATATTTTTGAGGAATTTCGGGATCGGAGGGCGTGAGGTGCTCTCTGCCCCCTCCTCGGTCCAACAGAAAGATAATTGTTATTGATGTACTCAATTACATAAACAAAGGCTATTCAAATCAAAAACATTTTATTCTTGTATAAACTAGATCCAATTTTATAAAACGAAACAGCAGAAAGATAATTCTTATTGACATACTAAATTTACATAAACTAAGCCTACTTATAAGAAACATTTTATACTTGCATAAACTAGTTCCAATTTTATTATTCCAATAAATAATGTAAACAACAGAAAGACAATTATTATTGATGTAATACTCAATTAGAAAAACCAATCGCACCCATAAGAAAGATTTTATTATTGTATAAACTAAATCCAATTTTATTATTCCAATAAACAATATAAACAGCAGAAAGATAATTCTTACTTAATCAGTTGTTATATACTCACTGTTAGAAATGTACTGATAATAATTATATAAGTAATTATGCAGTTTTGTTTCATGGGTTGAGGTTCGGATCGGTTCGATTTGGTCTACATCCATACTTGTACAGTTCGGACCGATTTTGGTCTAATTTTCGATTCTTTAAATATTACACGATTGTTACCGATTTGTTTACATAATCAATTTATCAAGTTATTCAGTTTTAATTATGCAACTAGATTATATATTTTATATTAAAATTTGACAGCAACTCTTTAATTAAATTTATATATAGAGAGAGAGAGAAAACAATAATGGAAAAACTATACTATAATTAGTGTGTTAATTACATACAAAACTTTGTCATATATATGCATTACAATAAGATCATTACCACCATATTCTATTTAATATTTTATCGAGCATACAGTTGGGATGGTGTATTATGGGCCAATAATTTACTAATAGGAAAAAGGAATAATTTTACATAATAGAGAAATTGTAAACATAGAAGAAAATATTTATAAGATTGGAGATTTGAACACAATTTATATGCATACTATTTTAAGTATGCATGGGTCATCTATACAAACAAGCACGCACACACACATGCACACACACACACACACACACACATACACATACACACACACACACATACATACTATTTAAGTCAATTCCATTCCAAGCCTACGTTTGGATTGGATTGGTCCAAGCTTATATAGGATCGATCTGTAATCCGAGGCTTGGCTTTAAATTATGATTTCTACTAAATCAGTAATGAATCAAGGACATACCAATTCAGATCGAATTTTTTTGGTTTAGTCTTCCAGATCGGATTTCAGTTCCTCTTTTCTTTGGCAAAATCCTAATGTAAATAGTATATCTATATGGATAGCCAAGTAGACAAAGTTTCTGCATTGCAGCATCTGGGAGGATTGGATTTATGCAGTTTAATTCTTATTTTTAGAAAGGTTGTTTCCAATAAGACAAACCCATCCTTAATGGGTTGCAATAGAGGCGTGTATGACCATAATCTATAATAATTCAAGGTAGGGCTTAAACAACCACCAATATCAATTTATGAAGAGAAAAATTTCTCATTGATATACCTGTAGGTTGTCTATACTGATAATATTATATGAGTTCATCTCAGTATTGTTGATAGTACTTTCATAAGTTTGTAATATTACACGACATTTTCTCCAATCTATCTTCTTGACAATAGAAGTTCTTGAGCTTGTAAACGTTATTATTGCAGAGGTCAGCTATTTTATAAGGCCCCTCCCAATTGGGGCCCAATTACACGGGTTTTTCTCCAAGTTGCCTTCATGACAATAGGGGTTCTTGAGCTTATAAACATTATTCTTGCAGTAGCAAGCTATTTTATAAGGTCCTTCCCTATTGGGATCCAATTTTCCATGATTGGGATCTTTCTAGGTTTGGGTGACTTTCGACAAGACTAATTCTCCCAATTAATAGCTTTTACCCTCTTTGAGTATTTTACATCTTTTGTTGATAACTTTTATCCTTACCAGTGCTTCTTCTCTATTGGCATTAACTAATGCTAGCTTCTTTCATCTGAGAGGATGATTCAGACTCTTTAGGACATGCTTTGGGCGTGTGTTTTGGATTTTAGAGGCGGATGGGAAGAGCACGTAAGCTTGATAGAGTTTGAGTACAATAATAGTTACCATTTTAGCATCGAAATGGTCCCATTCGAAATATTGTATGGACATCTGTCTCGTTCTCTGATTTGTTGGGCAGAGGTTAGTGATGGTCCATTGTTGGGGCCAGAATTATTATAAGGGATGACTTAGAATGTTCATTTAATAAGACAAAGATTGGAAATGGCACGAAGTCATTTTAAAAGCTATGCGGACGTGCGACTAAATCCTTTGTCATTTGAAACAGGCAAACATGAATTCTTTAAAGTATCTCCGAAGAAGGGGATTATGCGGTTTGGAAAGAAAGGAAAACTATTGCTGAGATATATTGGTCCTTTCTTGATTCTTAAAGGGTTGGAGATGTGGCATATCGGCTTGTATTGCCACCACAGTTGTCGAGCATTCATCTCGTATTTCATGTATCTATGTCGTGGAAGTATATTCGGGATCCGTTGCATTTGATTAACTTCAATGACTTTCATGTCGAAGAAGATGTTTCGTATGAGGTGAAACCGATTCGAATTCTTGATGCGAAAGAACATGTGTTGAGGCAGAAGTCGATTTGCCTAGTGAAAGTATTGGGGAAAAGTAGCTCAAGTGAGGAAATGATGTGGGAATCTGAAAAAGGGAAGCAACAAAGTTTCTGGAGCTTTTCGTTGATTTCGGTTTGTTTTATCCTTTTGTGTAGTGAATGCGAATTTCGGGGACAAAATATCCTAATGTGAGGAGGATGTAACATCCTGGAAATTTTGAGTTAATTTTTTGATTTAATAATATTATTGAAATGCATCATGATATTATTTATAACACGTATTGTATGTTGTGGGCATAAAGTAGTGCATTGTGTGGTGTTGTAGTCTATGTAATGGGTGTAGTTATGTAGTGTTGTGTGAAGTGTTGCGTTATATATATATAAGCATGAGTATATAGTATCCTCATTACATATCATGTGTCACAAACATAGTAGAGTGTTGTGGCGTATTGTGATATGTGTGGTAAGTTGGTTTCAGGATGCGAAATGACGTGGTTTGTGTGTTGGTGTTGGGGTTGGTTGTTAATCATGTTAAGTTGTGTAGATTGAGTTTCGAATACTCAAACGCCATTCCAAAAGTTGTAAAATACTTTTATTAGTGTCTATGAGTGATTATGAGTGTTTTCAAAAATTATCAATCCTAAATTTGGCCTCGAGTGATATTCAATTCCAATGGGTTTGATCAATCCAACAAGTAGTTGGATCGCTCCAAATTTGATTTTCGATCAATCCAATTAGGTTTGGCTGACTTAAGTGGCATGACTTAGCTTATTCTGTGTTATAAAATTTTATACCTCTTGAGATAAAAAGAGAGAGAAAGAGAGGTGGATGTATAGAAGTTTCAATCTTCTTCTTCCTGTATCATCTAGCTCGATTGATCATCCACCGATAAAAATACGAGAATCGTGATCCTTGTTGCAAAAGCATTCTATGATGTAATTATCGCTTTTAAATTTTCTCATTCTCTTTGTCTCATTTTTTGTGCCTTTCGAGAACGTAAAATTAATTTTGATATTTTTGTTCCTCGTGATGAGTAGATCTTTTTTTTCTATAGTTGCATGTTGATTAACATTCATCTATTAGATTAATTCGTGGGGCGAAGTGAAGGCACATTTAGGGCTTTTCTTATATGGCATCTCGAGGGTCTTCTAGCGTTGATTAAGTTACGAGTAGACTACAAAATAATAATATAAGAGTGAGTTTGTGTGTATACCTTAACTTGCATAACTCGATTAGGGTTCGTGTTTGGTTTCATGACTTATATGCTAATTGTTTTGTTAAATTCTTTACTTGCTAAGTGTGCAAGCAAGCGTAGGTGTAGAATATCAATGTAATTTGTATTTGTTAGCATATATTCATGTACATGTATAGATGGGGAATTTTATATATGAATATGCGATGGTGAGGCATATTCATATTGGCATTGAAAAGGTTAGTTTTTGATATTATGCGACGTGGAAATGATTTCTAAAGAGGGGCTTGAAAATGATGTTTTAAAGCATTGGCATTGAAAAAGGAAAGGATGCGGATTTAAATGTGTTGAAAATGCGGGAAAATAAAGGTGATGTCTTTTTGAGATCATGCGAGATAAAGTGATGTGTTATATGTCAGATTGATTTAAATGTGAAATTTTTGAAAAGAAATTTGAAAGAAAAAGAGTTGTATTGCATACATGGGGTAGAATCCTTTTATGCTTCTTTTCCAGATATGTGTCGACTCTTGTAGGAAAACTATAGAGAAGGTTTGGCGCCTTACTGTGAAAGTCGGAAAACCTGAAGAGGGAATCATCATTGATTGTTGCCACCATGAAGGAAGCGGATCAATGAAGGCTATAATTGGCATCACCACGAGGGAGGCAGATCAAAATTAGGGACTATGAAGTGGCTTTTGTTTTTAAAATGCGAGAGATACCATGAAGTGGCTCTTGAGATGTGATTGGCGTAGATAACATTTTTATTTTGCTTTTGGAACCTTGTATATCTATTCGTTTCTATTTTGCTTCTTCTTTATTTGCGTAGGGATCGCGTCCCCAAGTTCGGGCGAGATTCGGGGCTTGACACACCTCCAGAATACATTTTAAGCACTCATCATATAAAACACCAAGGCATTTACATTAATGCCTCTTAACGCCAACTTCATACATCTCCAATACTATACTATGATTTCGAAGGCTATTCTATTTCACGACTACGGGAGTTATATATGTCTACGAATGAGACACTACAATAACAAAAGATAAGCAACGACTACAATTTCGATGAAGGAAGGTAAATAACATCATTAAAATAGTTAATAACATTATTTAAATTCGCAAAATTTTTATAGAACTTTCCTGGATGTCACAATAAATCATTTTGATCTTTTTCTTAAATTGCAAACTTCATCTTTTTATTCCAATTGAAATATGATTATGTTATGTATTTTATTTGTTTTAGAGCAATATTACGTTTAGTGAAATTCATTATGATAATATTTTCAAATAAATTAATATATTATGTTTAGTTTTAATACATATTATTTTTTCAAGAAGTTTTAGTTTGGTAAAATTGCATTATGATAAGTTTTATTATTTAAAACTCATAAGTTTATAGGACATGTGTTTATTAGTTATACATATATTTGTGACAAATTAGGAAAAATAGTTGAACTAACAACTTTTATATAATTGTCTAACATAGATAATTTTTTTTTTATCTTTTTTTGATATAGAATTTTTATCTGTTGACTGATATTGACATATAAAATATTCCAAAATAAGTAGTTTTATTATTTCAAAACAATAAATTTTATCCTTTCTCTTCATGCATAGAATAGTTTTGGCATATTTAATTTTTTTTTAATATATTTTCAAGAAGATTAGGTTTATAGTAACTACATTATGATATTATTTGCAAATAAAAAATATAGTTTTAATTAGTTCAATTTTTCAAGAAGCTTAGGTTTGATAAGGTTCTATCATGACAAGTTTTATTTTTAAAAAAATTTAAATTAATGAAACACGTGTCAATTAATTATATGGACACTTATTACAAATGGATAAAAAATGGTTGAATGAATAAATTTTATATAATTTTACAACGTAAATAATTTTCATCTTTTTTAAAATTATAACTCTTATATTTTTGTTATAATCTATAGATTCAATTTTTATTTATGTGCTACAACTTTATGTGTTATATGTATTAAAAATTATTAGGTTTATAAGATTACATGATGGTGATATTTTCAAATATAATAATATAATTTGCTAAATTTTATTATTCAAGAAGTTTATGTTTGAAATTCTATTATAATAGACTTTATAAGTTATGATTCTTAATCATATTATTTTTGAAAAGAAATTATATAACATCTTTTATTTTAATTTTTTTAATCCTTTATTTTATGATTTCTGTTTTTATGGATTCATATTATAACAATACTTTTAGGAAAAAAACAAATTTTACTTGGTTAATTTTGATTTTGATAGAAATCCTATTATGATAATGTTTCTGAAAAGATAATAGTAATTATAATAATATTTTCAAGATTGATTAATTTTGTGTATGTATATATGTAAAGATAGAAGATATAATATTTTTTTTCTTAGTTTTTGATTACTAAGTTTTAGGAAACATGTGTTAAAAGACTATGCCGCAAAATTACACAACCACTTATCAAACAAATATGCAGCCACATGTCGCGATTAGAACAAAAATAACAGAAAACTCAACTTTTATATTAACAAGAGATTTGATTAAAAACGTTATATTATACATGATAATGTAAAAATTATAATTATGGAATTTTTAGTCTTTTTTTTGAACAAAATAGATGCGTCTGCATTATAAATTGTACAATCCCGGGTAATTCTCTTGTAATTTTACTCGGATTTGTCATTCCATAAAATGTCAAACAAACAACTAGGTGCCGATGAGTAAAATACATCATTCGGAACAAAATTTGCGTCTTTACTCAAAACATGAGCTACACTATTAGCTTCTCTATATTCATGATTAACTACAACAAGATTTAAAGACTGGGAAAGATGTCGTATTTAGTCGAAAACTAGTTGAATGAAAGGAGGTCCCTGTTGCTCGTGCAAAATATTCACCGAAGCAATAGAATCCGTGTCAATTAATACATGAGAATATCCTTATATGTGACAACAATATACACCATATCTTAAGGCATGAAACTCTGCCATTACAGAAGTGCAAGTACCAAGCTTACAAATAGACCTCAGTAAGAAAGTACCGTGGTGATCTCAAAGTACCCCGCCAGCTCCAGCAAAACTTGTTTTTGCCGGAAATGCTCCTTCTAAGCTTAGTTTCAGAAAGCCCAGAAGCGGTGGAGGGCAACATATGCAAATGGAAATGTGCTTTTATTCTTCAAAGCATTAGTTTTATTGTTAAGGAGTCACTTAAGGTACAACCGCAGCTGCTTGGAGGCACAACTTGGACTAAAAGGCTCGTTTAGGAATAGTAATTTATTTCTCAGATTCCAAAGTTACCAGAAAGAAAGAAATAATCAGATGGCTTTAGTTTGTCGACTAGAGTTCATAAGATGGTTTAGGATAATAAGGACATTAGGATGGGATAAGTTTCTCAAGATGGAAAGAAGAAACACGGTGCGGGGGGAGGGATTGGGTTGTCATATATCGGGAAGGGATTGGGTTTTCATATAGCCATAATTTGTGAAAAATAAGAACAATGCCACAGAATATGATTCCGAGTTTCAGAACACTAAAGGCAGAAAGGACAGTTGATATTCCGTCTCCCAAAACGCTTATTCCAAAAATAATTAGTATTAGGCAGTTGATTATGAGATGCGAGTCACAGAAGAATTTACTGACAATTTTATCTGGGAGATGTCTATACAAGAGCTGATACTCCAACTACTATTTGTATTTTTATTTTTTTTGATAATATGATCTTGAGAAGTACCATGAGTCATAGTTATAAATACAAACAAAAATTATCCCGAATTTATTCAACACAAGAAGAGCATAAAAATAAACAACCCACACAAAACAATAGTTGTTCATCAAAACTAACAAATTTTATACTTATTAGAAAAAAAAAAATTGTTACAGAATTCCCATAAAAGAACATCACAAAAATCTCCACTTAAAACTCCGGTTCCTCCTCCATCTTTGTCTTTGGATTGGTCCCCGATATTGTCCCCCTAGCCCTTTTCGGTCTAGGCTGAGGTAAAGAATCATCATCTGGTAGCGCTGGTCACTTCCCTGGATTCCTCAATGTCTCAGTCCTCATCCCCCGCTCCCCTGCGCTACTTCCTTCTCCTACCGCCCTTCTTCCTTCTCCTACCGCCCTTCTTCTTCAAGTACTACTGCCTCCCACTCCTTTGCTTCTGCTTGACACTCCTGCTGCCAGAATCGGGTAACTAAACCAATGTCGTGGCTTCCACTAGAAGACGAGTTGGTTCATTTGTGACTTTCCAACTACTGACCACTCACCCCGCCCGTGAAAACTAATTGCGATGCCACCAGGATTAAACAAAAACGGTTATACCCCCCGAAAGGATTATTATTCTTTGGGTAAGGGTTACCAATGTTGCTTAACCTTGGTGGCCTATGCAGTCCCGGTATTGAATGAAAATACCTATCATTTTCAATTTCACTCAGTTATGTACTTAAACTTTCAATTACCCATCAAAGAGGACAATTTATAATTCCCGCGTTTTTAGGAAACGTTAATTAAGCGAATGATATTCCTCGCAAATATTTGCATATTGACACGCGAAGACAATGAAGGAATATATATCTTTGAAAGGAAAGAAAATGATGCCTACTCTGCACTGGTGTATTACTTTTAGAAATCTTTAGGTGTTCTTTCAATTGCAATATTATTTTTCCAAATTTTCTAGAATGAGTTTAGCTAATAGAGTGCCAGTATGTATATATTAAAAGGAAAGACAAAAGTACCTTAGATCTGGTAAATTACTTATTCTTTGATGGCTTTATGAAGGGCTTTATCAAGTCCTCTGCAATTTCATCTTCTCTTTCTTTCTCCATTTTATTGTACGGTTGTGAAAACATAGAATGTCGTGAGCATTCGGCCCTCTAAATCGTAACAAATTTTAGGTTTAATTATCATGTTGATTGTTTACAAATGTATCCTCAACGTAATTATCATTTACCATAACTTTACACATAAAATAATGGATCGGACACGTGATAGTTTACAAATATAGATGCCCTTAATGAGTAAGACCAAATTACAACTATAGTAAATCACAAGTCAAAAGTTAGAAGCATTTATTTAGGTTTAATATTGGTGAAATCATGAAGAAGCGGCTCAGAGATATGGAAAATAGTCAAACACACTTTTCTTTAGTAGGATAGAATTTGATGGGAATTAACTGATTTAAAATCTAGGGAGCGGATCAAGGGACAAAAAATTTTACAAA
>MKEJ01026848.1:0-11873 GCA_001753735.1 Embelia ribes
TATTTTTTACATTTTTGTAATCATTAAAAAATAATTTAATTTTAATTTAAAAATCTTGGGGCAACACGAGGCACATATAAAACACCTGTAATTGAAAAGAAGCATTTGAAGAGGATAATTTAGAAGAATCAATATGATCAATTTTTAAACATGTTCCATCACCAATTTGTGGTTGGTCATAGGGATACAAATGAACCAAGTCGTTTATGAATAAGCTCAGGCTCGACTCGGCAAGGATTCGGCTCGGGCTAGTTCATTTACAAACTAGACAATCTTGAATAATAAAATAGGGCTTGTTAAGTAAACGAGCCGAGTCTGAACAATCGTTGGTTCAGCTCGTTAAAGGCTCGGCTTGCTTTATTAATTTAAAACAAATAATATATATAATTTCATATTGAAATTAGGGCTGAATGTTTAATATATATGTTAATAAGTTGTAATTAGATGGTAATTTTATGATATATTCATATTAATGTTGGGTTATTTAAAGTGTTTGGTAACCCAATTCTATAATTTATGGCTATTAAAATGAGTCAAGCCTTACGATCTCACTAAACAAGCCGAGCCCGAGCTAAACGAGCCGAGCTTTCTGGACTCAAACTCGGCTCATTTAGTGAAACGAGCTGAGCCCAAGCCAAAGCCAAGCATTACAAATCATAAACAAGCCGAGCCTGAGCTGAACCGGAACTAAACCTTAACGAGCCAAGCCGAGCCTAAGCAGGTGAATCTGAGTGTTGATTAGGGGCTTGGGCAGGTGTGCCTGATTGGTGAACCCGAGAAGCCGTATGAGCAGCAGCATTGCCGAGCTCGACAACGGGTTGTTGAGCAGCAAGACATGTGACAGAATATCTTATGATTATGCTAAGGATCAATTGATCATGTTGGATCCATATTGAGCGAGTAGGATTTATCTTCAAGACTGGTGGATCAGTGGGCATTAGCTCCGGGACACCAAAATATATTCCGCTGGGCAAGTGTTTGTTCCATCAACAAAACCATAAAGGTATTGGCCTCGAAGATAAGGCTCAAATTGGGTATTCCAAATAAGATGGTTGTCGCGGGTGAGCTTAATTGTGACAACATGGGGAACTTTTATGAGGGATGGGGGTGAGGAAGGAGAGGGGTCAGTGGTGGCGAAAGCGTCGGAGATGGTGATGGTATTGATGTTGGAGGGGGAGGAAGATGAAGTTATTTTGAATGGAAGGTGAAAATAAAGATGAAGGACGTTAGTCTTATGTGGCTCTGATTACCATGAAGAAACAAATTTAAAAGAGTAAAATTTCCCGCACTCAATTGTTTGAGTTCCCTATGTATATTTGTATACAAAATTAACACTTATTAGGGGCTACATTTCTTGAGTGTTTTAAGTCCAATATCATTACACGAATCGTAACATATAGAAATTCAAATACAAATTGAATTCACATCAATTAGGTCCATGATTTCAACTATGGTAATTCCAAAATTTTAGCCTTATTTTTCCTTGCTTTGATCAGGATCTTTACGCTAACATACCTTTTAGGCCCCATGTGTTTGATTGTAAATTTTTGTGTACAACAGAATACAAGAATTGAAAACATTCCCGATCCGGCAATAGATTGATCCAAAAAAAAAAAAAGGAAAAAAGATGATTTCAATGGCTTTGTGTTGATCTAATTCGTAAATTACAGTCTAGGCCTTAGATTAATATGTCAGTAATCCAAAACTGAATTAATCCAATTATAAGATTGGAACAAATCGGTTCGGGACATAGATTTGGATCCGAACCAACCTTTAATTTTTTTATTCATTAACTTTTGATTGTGAGACGTTTACTCCTTTCCTTTTTCCAATTCCGCATTCTTCTTTCCATATCTTATTTGGTAATTCTAATATATAAAGTGCTAGACGTATTGATTATTACGCCAGATAGGTAGTAGTAAAAGTTGATTTGTAAATATGGACATTGAAGTTCTTTCATATTCTTTTATTTTCTAATGGGACTGGATTTGTTATCTGTAAAATTATATATTTGGCTATGGTTTGTAGTTGTTTGGTAAAAAAAACTCACACTTATATCAACATTTATTTACAAACAGAAAAATAAATGAAATTTTAGTTTCATAATTTATTTTTAAGAAAGTTGAGTCCATAAAACAAATCTAAGCTGATCCTAACCAATTAGGTGGGATCGAGATCAGGATCAAATCCGAACTGATCCATAAAGAGCAATTTAGAAATAGAACTTGAACATGCCGGATCCGGTTCAAAAAAATTGGAACTAATTGGAAATGATTATATCCTGGATCGGATTTGGAACCGATCCGAATCAGACCATGGGCATAGTAAATTTATACTTCAAATGTCATCGACAATTACTTTGAGCAGAACATTTTGCAAAGATTGAAACAAAGGGAATCTTAGATTTGTTTGTGAAGTAAATAAGTTACTTTTGTTTTTACGCACCTAGTTTATCTTCTTGCTTTTTGGTCAAAATAGCAAAAAATTTTAAATTAAAATCTAAATAGCCAAATATAGATGTAGTCTTTTTAAAAAAAAAAAGGAAAAGAAAAAAAAAATGAAACTTGAGACTGAAAACAACAACCAAAGAAATATTTAGTGTTGATCACATGTATTATTTGCATGCTTTTGATTATTTCACAAGTGGCTCTGACTTATAAGGATCGAGTGGTGAAATGCCTCTAAGGTAAAGCTTGTAGTTCATCATTGGTATCATTTTTCTTCATTAATAAAGTATCCAGTACATATATGAGCAATGTATTTATATTAATTGTCATGAAATCCAAATTCAAATGCCCAAAAGCTATCCTTCAAGGTGAGGTATGAGATGACCTCTCATACTCAATGAACAACAAAATTTAGGTCGGTTTTGTTTCTTTTCATTTTCTAATAATTAAAAAGGTGAAATGAGGTGTCCGCCCCTTGGCCCCATAATCTTTTGTACGAGGCGGTGTACTCACTCCCTCTTTCGCTTTTATAACTTTTTGTCTAAGCGATTTTCACACGTGCTCTCACTTCTCCATCTGCTCACCTCTCGATCTGATAACCTATGATAATCCTTGAAACGGGTGGTGTAAATATTAGTACATAGTTTACAGAGCAATTTATTCAAATCACTATCGTATCAGATTCACCCAATTTAATTAATTTTCTGAACTAATCTTTTAGGGCCTACTTCTCACCAATTTTAATAATGACTGGTAGGTACTAGTGACAGTCACAAAATGGAGAATGGCTAATTGTGTAGAATATGTTTCTTACACTCGTATGTAGAGGCAGACTACATGTAATTGAGTTGAGAGGTAATAATATTATTTTTTATTATCATAATATGGTAATCTGAGCCAATTGACAAAAGTTCTTTTTTTAAAAAAAAAACCTAATTTCTCTAGCCCTAGCCGCTCTACTCTCCCACTAGCTGGCCGTCGTACATGGCCTCTAACGCCATCGCCCAACCCAATATCACCCAAGTCGTGGCTACCGATGCCGTCGATGCAATTGCCGATTGTTCCTCCTCCAACATTGCTCTCTCAATTGTCAAACTTTACCACATTGTTACTTTCAAGCTCACTAAAGACAACCAGCTCTTATGGAAACCCAGTTATTTCCATATCAACATGGCCAGGGTCTGTATGGCTTCATCGATGGGACTTTCATCCGTCCACTGCAATCTTTTCCTGTTGATTCCGCTACTGCCTACGCTACCCGCAATAGCACTGCATTGCACAAAAAGAGAATCCAGCCTACCTTGCCAGGATTCAACAAGCATGGAATATTTTGAGCTCTGGTTGAGGCTAACCTGTTTAACAGGCCTGGAATGTTTTGAGTACTTCTTTTGCCTCTCAGTCTCGTGCTCACGCTTTTATATTGAAGTTTGAGCTGTCCACCCTGAACCAGGGCTATTTGTCTGTTGATGCCTATTATGTTAAGATGAACATGATTGCCTCTATTCTTTCTACCATTAGTGAGTCGCTTCGAGACTCTGATTTTATTTCCTATCTTTTGGTTGGTCTTTATTCAGCTTTTGATTCAGTAATTGCATTTATACATACTGACCCGTTGCCATAGAAAACTATTTTTCACTATCTGCTTGATCATGTATTGCATTTGGAACGCAACTATCCCCCTTAAAGGTTACGGTTGGCACTGATCCTTCGACCCATGCCATGACCCATATTCCTGGCCCCTCTTTGTCAACTTAAGGACTAGATAACCAGCAGCCCGAGCCCAACCCATGGCCATAGTCCAGCCGCGGACAGAGCCTAAACCTATATATATATATTCTTTCGGGTTTATAATAAAATTTTCTTAAATATATCTTATTTGAATATTTATAATAAATGTAATTATGTAAAATATTAAAATAGGCCTTTGGAACTATTTGAGATGGTTGCCAACGTCATGTGGAAGCTCTATCGAGAACAGCTACAGAACGAGGGTTTCAAGTAGAGTAAGCTCAAGCAGGGCACAATTCATTTTTACTGGGGGTGAGTTTCAAGTATAAACCGTTGAATTTTTTTTATGTACTTAATATTAAAAAATATAATATTATGCTTTCTAATAATAATTTTTTGTTGTAGAAATCAAACTTTTGGCATGGCAGTGAGTCTGACGTGTACACGATTTGGCAGTCGAGGGTTGTTTCCATTTAGCGGCAGTACATTTCTGACATCAAAGATAAGGCTCCGACCAAGCCTTGTTGTATCAGTGAAACTGGATGGGCCAAGTTTTTGGATCATTGGTTGAACCCCGAGACAATTGCTGAGTCTCAGAGGAACTCGACCAACCTTGAGACCTGGAATGATAGGTCGATCTCCACTGCTACACATTCAAGGATGTTGGTAACTTTTTATTTAATTTTTGAATATTTTTTTTTTATCTTATTTCCTTACAATTATTTATATTGCATATTAATTATTTTATTTTTTAAAAGGCAGATGAAGGTAAGGATGCTAGACCAATTGGGACCTTCAAACACATGCACACCAAAGGTTATAATGGTGTGATGTTTGTCAACGAGAAGGCCTACCATGTACATGTAAGCATATATTTATTTAAATTTATACATCATTTTTTAATAATTATTTTATTTATATTAATTATATTTACACTTATAATGTAAGATCGGTATATGGCACTGCAAACTGAGAAGTTTCAACCTCTCCCTAATGCGCAAGAACCTCGAGCCATTGCCGAAAGTGAGCTTTTTTATGAAGTTGTCAGTAGCTCGAGTCATGGTAGGTTCTTTGGACTGGGGGAGAAGGCATGTATCTTTCATTGCGAGTTCGCAACGTCGAGCTCAATGCTCCAGTCTTATGTTGTACAGGGGAACCTCTGACACCAGTACGAGGCCCAACAACGGACCATTGAGAAGATAACGCAAGAGATAAAAGAAAATCAAAGACGCAATAAGGAGGATTAGCAGGTACGATCACAACTCTTGGCTCGACTGCAAACCCAATATGGCATAGTACCTTCACTACATTCGACAATCCAAGTCCTAGCCTAAAGATTTAGAGTTGTTATACCTTTTTTCTCCCCTTCCGCAAAATAAAGTTCTTCTCTTTGGTTCTGGGTTTGGTTTCTATCACGGTTCAGAATAGTCTTTGCCTGCCCCTAATGACCAGTCGCCCAATAAGTAAATTTTGTAATATTATATAAAAATAGTAGAAAAATAAAATAAAATAATCCACAAATATAATTTGCAGTTTTTTATTATTTTATTTTATTTTATTTGAAACAGATTTTGCGATGGCTAACTAATAAATATTTTTTATTATTATTTTTATTTAATTTGTAATGGAGATTACGACTAAATTTTTTAAAAAAATTCTTTATGAATTTGTGATGGAAGTTGCGACGATTACTTAAAAATAACATTTTTTAATAATTAAAATAATATTTTTTATTCAATTGCGATGGATATTACACGAATTGTAAAAAATTTAATTTTAAATTGTTAGTTTGGTACGGAAGTTGCAGCAGATTCAATTACGTTGGATATTGCAACGGAACTTTAGAGAAAAAAATCTTTAATTGTTACTTTGCGATCGAAGTTGTGATGAATTTATAAAAATCATATTTTTTTAATAATTAAAATCAATTTTTTATTCAATTACAATAGATATTGCAACGGAACTTTAGAAAAAATAAATTTTAATTGTTACTTTACGATGGAAGTTGCGACAGATTTTAAAATAATAAGATTTTTTAATAATTTTTCAATTATATTGCAATGGATATTGCAATACAAATTCGTTGCAAATGGTTGGCATCCATTGCTAATTAGCGACGATATTTTCATTGCAATCCGTAGCAAAAAAACTAACATAAATTTAATTGCAATCCGTAGCAAAAAAACTAACATAAATTTAATATTAAATTTAGAAGTAATATAATTTTCTATTGCAAAATCCTATTGCAATGGATATTGCAACTGAATATGAAATAAATATATTTTTAATTATAAATTTGCAACAAATTTTGAGACGTATTTGTTTTGCAACGGATTTTGCAATGAAAAATTATATTATTTCTAAATTTAATATTCAATTTATATTAGTTTTTTTGCAATGGATTGCAATGAAAAATCGTCGCTAATTAGCAACGGATGCTAACCATTTGTTACGGCATCTATATTGATGGAATTTTTTTCATCGCAAATTGCTTTGCAAAAGATAGTCAGCAATGGATTTTGCAATAGATTGTACTGTTGATGTTTCACCATTTTCTTGTAGTGCACCACCGTAATTGGAAACTTTGAATAATTGTTCTAAAAGCCCTCTGAAAAATCAAATGTAAATGTACTTGAAAAGTAAATTGTGTGTTTTAAAAGGCAAATTTGGCATATAAAAAATGGGCACATCCTCATAATTTTTAACCCCTTCGGTTTTATATATAAGATAATTTCATGTCGTTTAATTTAAGTACTTGTTTTGTTAGTTTAATGCACTAATAATTATTTTATGATGATATTAATGCATAGTGGAATAAACAAGCTTAAATTCAATTTTTACATATCCATTGTATTTGATTATGCGTTTACTGATCATTGAATTTAAAGAACTAATTTCGAAATCCTTGCATTATTAAAATTTTGCCAAAATTTACATATATGGGTGATCCAATTCAATAATTTTTTGCATTATTGGGTCTAGAAGGTCTTATGTACGCAACATTGGAGGTTGTTTTCAACATATTGCAATAGAGGTGTATATTGCCATAATTTATATAAATTTAATTTTAAGAGAGAATGAACATGAAACAATAAGGATAATTAGATGCATGTAAATATCAAGCGACTGTGAAATTCTGCCAAAATAAAATACAAAATTAGTTTCACAAAATATGTGAACTTATTGTTTGTTAATAATGTGTAAACGGATTGTTTGTTAATAGTCTAATTACTGTGAAACTTGTTTGCCCCTGAAATTTGTGAATGTCGGAAAACTTAGAACTTGTCATGAATGGGGATGTGGTCTTTGTTTGTCCTTATAATGTCAGGGAGTTTAGTTTATTTATCAAAGAAAAATAACAATGAATAATTTGTAAGGCCACGTATTATAATGTTTGGAATTAATTTTGGTTTCGTTGGTTAAGATAAGAATGATTATCACTGAATCACTTCCAAGGTTTTGCTAATATATTTTGGATCAAACCTTCATTCAAAATTAATTTGCTCTGTTGGAAATCATCTATACTTGAGCCAATAGTTTTTTTTTATTGGGTGTGTTGAAGTTTATGAACACTCTTTGAAACCTAGTAAGCCTGGTAGTTTATTTATTTGATGTCGGAAACTATGTTAAACAATGGGAAGCAAACAAGTTGTAAAAATTCTTTGGCATTATCTTTCAAAAATAAGTCATTAAATAAAAATTTTGGACTTCGCTTATTCTCTGCCATTCATGAAATAGATTTTGAAGGTGGGGACATATTTATAATTAAGTATCATATAATTTACTGCTGTTAGTTTTCATGTGGCAAATTGATTGCGTGTAATAATGGTCACGCCCCGAATTTCCTCATAAAAATCCAGGGACGTGAGATGCTGATTGTGACAAGAAAATAAATCAATAAAAAATGACATGAACATGAAAATAGGTACAATAGTCCATTCATATTCCCACGATCCCCATATACAACAAATTTTGATATATGTACATACAATCCAAAATAATAAATACAGTACCTATGTTGGCAAATGCAGTCCATCCCTAGTCTACATATACATACGCAGTGGAAAATGAAAAGTAGGAAGACCAGTACCAATACTACACAAAAGAAAGCTCAAGCTATATGTTTGACAAAAATAAGTGTACATATACAATTTTGCTTCAACCTCCGACTACAAAATACATGTACATACTAGCCACTACAACTACAAAATACTATTAGCCATTTTCTAATCCATGCCTAAGCATGCTTATCTATAGCCTCCGGACCTTTAAAAATATAATATTGATATAGGGAAAAGAGAAGAGTAAATGGATCAAATGGCCAATTAACAATGATATATGAGACTATGGAGTCTCGATAAACATATATATGCTACAACGAAAATAAAGCATGAGCATACTATGGAAATAAGTAAATAATCATACTAATCTATGATAATCGCGTAATGTGAACATGAATAAGTTATGAGTGCTACAAGTATAAAATGTATGCTCATATATAGTAATGAGTGCATGTGACCAACAAATGCTACGACCATGACAAAACTACTACAATGACCAAAAGTGAGACTAGTATCTCTACGAGTTCTCGAAAATGCTAAGATCCGCCACCGAATGCGACGTGATATGTCTTTCATTGATCCGCTACCGAGTGTGACGTGAGCAATAGATGTATCCCAGATCTAGTTTTCCACCTTTCACGGTGAGAATGTATGACCTCAATTGCTTTTTACGAATTTTATAAAGTCGATAATATATGTCCCGAAAAGAAATAGAAAATGACTCTATTTACTATTTATGCAATGCCACGATAAAATACCGTGAAACAACGAATTCATGCTTTTCAGATTCTACGAATGACTATGCCTTTATTCCACGATAGGCATGCCTTTATATCCTCCGAACTATGACTAGTCATTAATAAAATAACTATGTTGTTCTATGTAATTTTATCACAAAAGATCTATGAATATCAAGTATGCCCCCGACTACAATTCAAAAATTCCGAATCATGATATGATCAGTGGAAGTCATATAATCATGCTACGATATGCTCTACAATAATAATGTTAATGATACATTATTAATATTATGAAAATGCCACGATATCATGATATAATGAATGGAATCATATATCAATGCCACGATAATAATTTTTGTTCATATTACATACTATTATTGGAAAATAATACATATAATGTCACAAATATTCATGCGACAATATTATGGTATATAATTGTGCAATTAAATACTACAATATACTACGAATATAATTCACCGAAATCAAATCATAATATTGTCTACAAATATATACCTATGAAAAGTATACATGAATGTAAATCAACATACCTATACTCTCTATATGTAATTGTTATTTGCAATCTACCCGTACCTACGAAGTCTCCTAAAAGCCCCTGATCGAGTTGAGCAAGTTTTCCCCCCAAAAGCCCTCTTCTTGCGCCTCGGGAATGATCTAGCTACGGATCTTGCATGATCCCGAAACTAGATATAAAGATAAACCACAAGACATTAATAAGAATATAGACTACTTTAATTTCAAGAGTCCTAATGACACGTAAAACGAAGCAAAACCAACGAGAATGAAAGTTAGGAAAAATTATGCCAAAACGAGCACGACGAGATAAGGAGTCTGAATATCAATTTTCGGGCCTCAGAAACCAAGTGGAACTAGATGATCCTGGACAAAATGAGAAAGTTCTCTCCCCCTTCTCCATACCTTTACCTTTTAGGAAATGGTAGAAGATAAGTGAAAAAGATGCTTAAAGTAAAAGTAATGGGGTTCACGACTTTTTTCACGCTGACTGGGTGTAATGGTACACAAATTTGGTGTATCGGTATACCACTCTGTGTGCCGGCTTCCAGTGAGTTCTAAATCCTTGACCCTTTTACGCTAACTGGGTGTAGCGGTACACAGGTTTGGTGTACCGGTATACCACTAGGTACCGGTATACCACTCTATATGCCGGCTTCTAGTGAGTTCTGAACTAGATAAAATAGTCTATGTATCGGTACACCGCTCTCTGTGTACCGGCACTCAGGTCCAGAACAGAATTTCAACCATTGAATCTTTTCCCATGACCACAAAATATACTCCACGACTACCAGATAGATGCTACACTACGAATGCATCACCACGACCATGAATCATAGTTCCCGACTATGATATGCAACAACAAAATTCATACGTCAACTATGAATGCAACGAAGCAACGACAATGAATGCTACGACGAATATAAATAATATCATTAAAGATAATTAATAATATTATTTAATTGCAAAAACTTTATACGAATTTTCGGGACGTAACAATCGGATTCTAGGTGTCACGCCCCAGTATTTAAAACATCACCAGGCATGTAATATACCACAACACTTGTAAATAAAAGGAACCAATCTCATTAACGTTAAAACATAATCTCCACTAAAGATAACTCATAAAATCATTAATACATCATCTTGGGCTTAAAGACCATTTTGCCCATTTATTATTTTAATAATTTAAAACAACTTTAAGAAAAATATTATCTTGTCCTATCAACCGAAAAAAAATAAAATGTCAATAGCTCGATAGCAAATATAGAACACTTATGACCCCTCGAGTAAATCTCGATCACACCTCTAATCTTAAATCCGGGGACCATTGAAACCTGTTTCTGCTTGGATTTTACAAAAGGGAAAAATATAAGACAAAATATCCCAAATAGACGGTTAGGAATACTGATTTGTGAGTAACAAATTACAAGAAATTATGCATGTAAAACTCTACAATATGATACACACCAGCAAAAACACGTTTGACATAATAACTCATACAAATAGCCAATAAGTACACATACTCATATTGATATCTTACCGCATATCTATATATATCAGTTTACAATTTTCAAGTCACATTTTAAACTTACACCACAGGTCAAATCTATCCCTGTAACTTTACGTCCCTCCCTAAGTTCCACTTGAAACCCATAAAGATGTTATAACATTAGAGGGCAAGTCCTCCATACCCTATAAATATGATAACATAATAGGACCAATCCTCGTTACCCTATTTAAATAAGGAATGAATGGGAATACCAATCTTTGTTATCTTCTTAATGTAATTCATGTTTTTTACTCATCATAGCACAGTTTGACAACATTTTAATCTCTCGTGATAATATGCTCTTTCATGTTTTAACTCAACACAATTTCTCATTCGTAAATTCTTAATTTGTTAATTAACACGTTTATGCATATGCCACAACTCATAACCACATCTAAACATCCAACTCTACCACAATATTAGGGTACGAAAACATATACTGATCAATCATGCACAATTATAACTTATGGTCCTACCTACAAGATAGCAAAATATAATTGTACTTGAGATTGAATGCGCAATTCCTTAAAAATCTCATAGAGAAACTCTAAAGATTAGCCCTAACAGAATCACTTCCTAATTCACGGTCATCTACAAACAATAAGCGAGTATTCGATCACCAATCACATATACAAAACTCAATGCTATTCGGTGAATTAGTCTACACAATAGGAAAAAACTCTGTAAAATTCTTATCTCATGTCATAGAGAATGTAGGGAGGGACTCGAATACACTCTTGGATTCAAAAACGGAATGATAACTCTCTAGGATTTGATAATTTTGCCCAAAATATAGGGAAAAGAGAAGAGTAAA
>MKEJ01026856.1:5000-16371 GCA_001753735.1 Embelia ribes
TTCCCCGCCGTAGAACTCAACAGTTACACCTACTTGTTCGACACTATATTTCGACTCTGCTCTTCGAAAAGGAACGTCAGCTCGAACAATTCCGTCACCGTCTACCAAAACAACCGGAAATGTTTCAAAAAAAGTAGGCATACGGCGTACAAAAAGTTCACGCCCTTCTTTATCTCTAAAGATAGGGTGTCCTAACCACCCAACCGCTATTCCATCCCCGTTATCCATTGAACCCGCCCTAAATAATCCCCCCTTTGCCGGATTATTACCTATGTAATCATAAAAAGCTAATTTTTCAGGAATTTTAGACCAAGCTTCTGATAAACTTTGATTTTCGGCTAGTCCAGCACTAACTCTTCGATATATTTCTTGCTGGAAGTACCCCTGATCCCATTGATAACGAGTGGGCCCAAATAATTCGATGGGGGTAGTTGCCGAACCATACCACATAGTTCCGGCAACAACAAAAGCTGCAAAAAATACAGCAGCGATACTACTAGAAAGGACGGTTTCAATATTGCCCATACGTAAGCCTTTGTATAGACGTTGGGGTGGGCGGACGCTAAGATGAAATAAACCTGCTAATATGCCCAATGTTCCTGCTGCAATATGATGAGAGGCTATTCCTCCCGGAACAAAAGGATCAAAACCTTCCACACCCCACGCTGGATTTACAGATTGTACTTTTCCTGTTAGTCCATAAGGATCAGACACCCATATTCCAGGACCATATAAGCCTGTTACATGAAATACACCAAAACCAAAACAAGCCAACCCTGCCAGAAATAAATGAATTCCAAAGATTTTGGGCAAATCCAAAACAGGTTTTCCTGTACGTTCATCACGAAAAATTTCGAGATCCCAATACACCCAATGCCAGATAGCTGCCAAGAAGCACAAGCCGGAAAATAGAATATGTGCCCCGGCTACACCTTCGTAACTCCAAATACCCGGATTCGTTCCAGTCCCTCCTGTGATACTCCAACCACCCCATGAATTGGTTATTCCTAAACGAGTCATGAAAGGGATAACGAACATACCCTGTCTCCACATTGGATCAAGAACAGGGTCAGAGGGATCAAAAACTGCTAATTCATACAGAGCCATTGAACCGGCCCAACCCGCAACCAAAGCTGTATGCATTATATGGACAGCAAGCAACCGACCGGGATCATTCAACACAACGGTATGAACACGATACCAAGGCAAACCCATAGAAATACCCCTTTATCAAAGAAAAGTAGACACTACGTAACTTTATTGCATTGAAAAAGACTGTACTATAGACTATGCTATGGATCCCCCTTGTTCAGTGGATTTTCTTGGAACAAGGGAGGATTTTTGTTCTATTTTGTTGATAATATATGGAAAAATTCTGTTCGTAGGAACAAAGCGAAGCAGATTTATTCTATACTCGATAAGTATCAATACGCAATGGGGGTTGAAACTACTCATTATGAGGGAATATGCTCATACTACTTTATCATTAGAAAGACCTGTTTGTAATAATTTTTCTTTATTCATTCTGTCTTCATTTTATTATATTATGTATGAAATTTTATAATCTATGGATAAACTAACACAAAGATTAATATTAGAAAGATAATAAACCCACTCTTACGTTTCCACATCAAAGTGAAATATAGTATTTAATTTTTTTCTTTTATTTAATGCCTATTGGTGTTCCAAAAGTACCTTTTCGGAGTCCTGGAGAGGAAGATGCATCTTGGATTGACGTATAGTGCGACTTGTCAGATATATTGGGTCATATGGGATTCCCCCGTTTTCTCCCCCGATCGAGATATCCTCTATTTCGCCCAAAAAAAAGATTAATTGAATCATCAAAAATTGGGAGCGTGAAGTAAAAATTAGGAGCGTGAAGTGCAATGCAACGCGATACCCCCTTGGAGGAAATTTATATTATTATCAATTTAGAATAATTTATGGTTATCTTCGTTGGACTAATAAAATTAAGTATCCAGGCTCCGTTTAAAAAATAATCCAATTGGTAATTATATATGATTACGACTTGTATCATAAATGATTCGATTCCTATTTATAAATAAAAGTGATCTCAAATCGTTAATCAATCGAGTAATATGGATGAATCCATCAAATATTTGGCAGAAGACATGAAATTAATAATTAATTTCATTAAAAAGTCATAGCAAAAAGAAGTGGTAAGGGAAGCATTTGTCCTATATGTACAAATCGAAATCGGGCATATCTTTACCCGGAGTAGAGCATAAACCTAAAAAGATTTAATAGGCCCATTCAGGAACAAGAAAATGACATCGTGATTTGGATCTCAATGAAAAAATACATCAATAAAATAATAAGTTAATTCGATAAGTTTGAAATTCTTTTTTTATATCCTAAGATAAGGAAAGGAGTCAAAAAACATCTTTATTGAAAAATCGAAGAAAAAGTCCTCTCGTTAAAAGTTAAAAAGAACCTACTATGATATGAAAAAACGAGAGAGGGCTGGAATCTACACATTGATTTTTTCGCAAATTTTTTTGAACCGTATGCAGAAAAAAGTGCATGTACGGTTCCTAAGGGATAGAACTTTGCCCTAATCAACCGACTTTATCGAGAAAGATTGCTTTTTTTAGGCCAAGCAGTTGATAGCGAGATCTCGAATCAACTTATTGGTCTTATGATATATCTCAGTATCGAGGATAATACCAAAGATCTGTATTTGTTTATAAACTCTCCTGGCGGATGGGTAATACCTGGAGTAGCTATTTATGATACTATGCAATTTGTGCGGCCAGATGTACATACAATATGCATGGGATTAGCTGCTTCAATGGGATCTTTTATCCTGGTTGGAGGGGAAATTACCAAACGTCTAGCATTCCCTCACGCTTGGCGCCAATGAGGTTTTTTTGAGAGAAACAAGAGACTATGCCTTCGCCATATGAAATAGAAATATTAAGTAAAAATAGCATGGCATTTCGAATTCGATATGAAAAAATTTTTATTATTAAAAAAAGATTGATTATATATCGAGAGAGTAGTATGAAATAAAGGGTATTTCTGATTTTATCTTATAGATCTGGATCTGGAATCCTGTTCAGCGTCACAAACTTTTTTTCATACCATAGATCTCTTAACAATATTTATATTTATTGTATAAATAAAATAAAAAATATTTTTTTATTTACTTTTTTTTATTTGATTGGATTAAAAAGAAACTTTGGGATTGCTGAATCACAGACAAATATATATAAATACCAAAAAATAAATAATAAATATATAAAGCAACGGAACCATCATAGTATTTTTTTAACTCCTCCAAAAAGAAGGATGGTAATTTGATCATTTACCAATATGAGTCTCATAGATCCTATTTTTCTCTTTCTGCGATGGAAGGTAAAGATCAATTTTCTTGTAGAGCCGTATGCAATGCACAAAAGATGCCCGTACGGTTATTCTATTTTTTTCTTAGTTTTTTTTTCTCTTTATTTATTTTATCTTCACTCCATCGTCGAGATCGAGGAACCTTTATTTTGTTATATCATCAGGGTAATGATTCATCAACCCGCTAGTGATTTTTATGAAGCACAAACGGGAGAAGCTATCTTGGAAGCGGAAGAGCTGCTAAAACTGCGTGAAACCATCACAAGGGTTTATGTACAAAGAACGGGCAAACCCCTATGGGTTGTGTCCGAAGACATGGAAAGAGATGTTTTTATGTCAGCAACAGAAGCCCAAGCTTATGGAATTGTTGATCTTGTAGCAGTTGAATGAAAATAGAAAATAGGATGTATTTCGCGCAAATCCCTAATTTATTTTTTATCTTCTTACCGAGTTCAATATTTTATTAATATTAAATCGAAGTAATTCATAATCATCCGGTTAGGATCGATCTAAACCAGCTCATTATGTATACCATTCAACATGCCAACAATTAAACAACTTATTAGAAATACAAGACAGCCAATCAGAAATGTCACGAAATCCCCCGCTCTTGGGGGATGCCCTCAGCGTCGAGGAACATGTACTAGGGTGTATGTGCGACTCGTTCAGATCATGGGCTGGGACAAAAGAAAAACCATTTTCCAGTATCAATGATCAGTACCGATCAATAGGATAAAATTAAATAGGATAAAACGGAAGAACTCCATTCCATTCACTCTCTAAAAATAATAAGATCTATCTTTCTATTGTGTATGAAATTTATGGTTTCCATTGGTACAAATCCAATTACCCTCAATTTAAGATGGAAAAAAAATTCCCCATTGGTATTAAATGGTTATCCATTAAGCGGGGACAATCTTATTAAAAAAAAAAAAAGAAAGATTCGACTTCCATTTTTGCAAGAACGGACTAAGAGGGTCAGCTACCCAGCTAACTTTCATAATTAAATACCGTTACTGTATAGGTAGATCCCCTTGTGAAAGACCTATTACTGGCTAATTTATGGGTAGAGCCAAAGAGTGTGAACTGTACAAGTTACTAATAAGGTTAGGTTAATTAAATAAATTAAAATTAAGAGGCTCCGGTGTATAGAGAAGACCTCACCGTTTAAGAATAAACCATAGAAACGATGGAACCCACTATTTCTTTATCCATTTACTAGTTTTTATTTACTATGTTGTTGATACCTAGTTGAATAGAATTTCTTTTTCGGGGTAAAAAAAGGGTGGTCGGGAAGGTTATAGTAGCTAAAGCCATTGAGTTTTTGTTTCGTTCTATTTTATCCAAGCCAAGGATCAAATTGAATAACATTTTATGCTTTCTGCATCAAGCGATCATAGCTGAGTGGTGCATGAGTCCATTGATTTGCTAGTTTCTTTATGGTTTTCTGGAACTGGATGGTCTTTGTTCTTTTAATATCAAAATTAACGATGATTATCTTCGGTGTGTTTTGTGCAGAAGTATTTTCTGATATAAGATGAGTCTAATTTCTCAAAATGTGCTTCCCAAAGACGAAATTGAGAAGAATAAAAGGAGGAAGGCTTCTGACCAACCTTCCCTCTTAGAAGGTGAACAAAGGATTGAAGATGGAGAGAAGGATGATTCTGATGTACAGAAATCTAAGAAGAGAAAAGAAGCTCGCAAGGGACAGGACAAAAAGTTGGAAATAGAGCAGGAAATGGAAATGAAGTCGTTGGAAAATTTAATGTTCGGTTCTTTGTATTCCCCAGTTAAATTTGGGAAAGAAGATGAAGAGGAATTAGAAGATGAGGTCGAGAAAAGTTCTGCTTTGTTCTTCACTGATAGATCTGCTGACAGTGTACTCTCTGTTTATGAAGAGGACACAGAATTGGGGGAGAGTGACGATGACAATGACGATGACGACGGCGGCGGCGGCAATGGTGGGGAAACTGAGGAAAAGAAACCTGCATGGGTGGATGACGAGGAGGAAAAAACTAGCATAAATATAGCTAAAGTTAATCGATTGAGGAAGCTAAGGAAGGTAGAGAACGAGAGTGTGATCTCCGGTTCTACTTACGTGTCTAGATTAAGAGCTCAGCATGCAAAAATGAACCCGGGGACAGAATGGGCCCAGCTTAATTTGCGATCAAGAATTTACAGCTCAGAAGAAGATGATTCTGATACCGAAAATGGGAAAATGGTGGCACTTGGATATAAAGACATCGAAGGTGTTGAAGAAATTCTTCGATCCAATGAGGATCTTGTTGTGAAGAGCAGTGTGAAACTTTTACCTGGACTGCTTGAGCATTCAAGATTAGTTGATGCTAATGCAGAAGACCCCTCGAAAGCTCCTATAAACTCAGTTCAGTTCCATCGAAATGCCCAGTTGCTGCTTACTGGTGGGTTAGATAAGAAGCTGAGATTTTTCCAGATAGATGGGAAAAGGAATACCAAAATTCAAAGCATCTTTTTAGAAGATTGCCCCATTCGAATGGCATCTTTCTTACCTGATGGATCTCAAGTAGTTGCTTCCGGAAGGAGAAAATTCTTCTATACCTTGGATCTAGTCAAAGCAAAGGTTGATAGAATAGGCCCCTTAACAGGCAGAGAGGAGAAGAGCTTGGAAGTTTTTGAGGTTTCTCCCGATTCTAAAACGATTGCGTTTGTGGGTAATGAAGGGTATATCTTGTTAGTATCTTCAAAAACTAAGCAACTTATTGGGACGCTTAAAATGAATGGAACTGCTCGATCATTGGCATTTGCTAATGGTGGGCAACATTTGCTGAGCTCTGGGGGTGATGGTCAAATTTATCATTGGGATTTGAGAACAATGGCCTGTTTTCATAAGGCTGTCGACGAAGGTTGCATAAATGGTACAGCCCTTTGCACTTCTCCTAATGGTAATTTATTTGCTGCTGGTTCGGATAGTGGGATTGTGAATATTTACAATAGAGAAGAGTTTTTGGGTGGAAAGCGAAAACCGATCAAGACCATCGAGAACCTGACCACAAAGGTGGACTTTATGAAATTCAACAATGATGCTCAGGTTTTGGCTATTAGTTCGAACATGAAGAAGAGCAGCTTAAAGTTGGTTCACATTCCATCGTTTACCGTCTTCTCTAACTGGCCACCGCAAAATCGGACACTGCAATATCCCCGTTGTTTGGATTTTAGTCCAGGTGGAGGTTTCATGGCTATCGGAAATGCTGCTGGAAAAGTGTTGCTCTACAAGTTGCATCATTATGAGCATGCGTAGACTTCTTAAGGTTATTTCGTCGCTCTTTTCATTTGTCAGTTCTGCACTTGCCTCAATGACACAATCCGCCAGTAATTTATTGTATGATTGCTGGTTTTTGGTTTAGCATGGGCGGCTTATTAGTAGAGTAATTGGCTTCAAAGTTTTGATTACAGCTAAATCATGGAGTTACATTGTTCCTGTTGTGTACTTTTTAAGGTTTTTGCTTTTATGATCCAGCGATAATTGGTTGACTAGTTGTGATGACTTATTTCTTACCAACCTAGAATGCTTGGCGTTGAAATTCAGTTCCAGTTAACCAGTAATTGATCTGTAGCTCTCTTCCAATGATTTTCTGGGTCTTTTTTTTGTTGCAATCCGAATATCTCAAATCACATGATAGTTAAGCTTCTCGGATTTTGATCACACACTATCTGTGTTACCACATTATTGCCCGAAAGTAGTTTCTTCCGTCCAAAGCAGGGTATCATAGTGTAGCCTGCTTGAAAAAGCATTTTGATTAAGCAGGTTTGTAGTCCCAAAATTTGGAAAAGGTGGTTGACTATATCTTATCCAATTTTTGTGATTCGCGTAAGGTTAATGCAAATAGAATTTTGGACAATCTTGGTCTATTACGCATATTAGAGTTCAAGTCGGGTTTACTAAAACAATGGTGCAACAGAATTTTAGCTCGGCCTTCTCATAGGTCGACCCCATCGAGACCGATTATGTTTCCAAATCACTCGTTTTTTCTGTTCATGATTTTTAGCACCGATAAAGTGTGAGCGTTGACAAAGCTTACAATTTGGTGTAATTCATCACAATGTGAAATTTCACCAGTCTAACTAGTTTATTAAAAGTATGAATTCTACCAAATGTTTTGTATATTTTTCTTTCAAGCTTGGCCTTTATCTTTGCTTCTTTGTAACAAAAAATATCATATACAAAATTATAAATTAATTAATTTTTAGCAACATATTTTTTATTAAGATATACTCAAGATTTAGATTATTAATTATCACAAAAACAAAACATAACCAATAAAATAAAAATATCAAAACTTAACGACTTATAAGTTACAATTACTTACATATCTATCAAACTTAACAAAATATTTAAATTCATATTAGTTTTCAAGAATACAAATTAGTGCACGAGTTCACGGAGATAACTCGAAATTTCTATATGATACATACTTAAAATTCCGATAAATAATAATTAAAATATATATTTTTAAAAATATATTCAAAATAATTTTAATTTTTGATATTATAATAGTAGGCAATATTTTTTTAAATAGTACTCTTTGTATTCTATTTTAAATATCATTTTAGATTAGAGCATATGGATTAAAAAAATCATTAATTGACATCAATTGTAAAATAAATAAATAATATTTTACTTTACTACCCTTTATTAAATATTCAAAACTTATCATTCTAATACAGTAGAAGTAAATTTAGAAAAAAAAATATTTTATTAATTTTTTAAATGAATATTTAAAAAAGAATAAAAAAAAATTATAATGTGACAATTTAAGAGAAATGAAGAGAATAAATTTATAAATCATTACGCAAATGTAACCTTGCTAGTGGTTGCCAAATATTGTACTTCTAGGTTTTCTAGCTTTGGTTTTTGTTTTCAAGCCATCTTGTATGGTATACTTCTTTTTTTAACTGTAAGTCAAACCCAATGTGAAGAATATAGATAAATAAAACCACCGTGCTGTTATTTTTTGTTAAAATGAATAAAATTGTTTGTACGAAAATTAATATTTAATATCTAAGCTGTACACTCTCTATCTCTCTTGACCCCAAAATTCATTTAAGTTTCAATAAAATATGATACACATGAATAAATATAAGGAAATGTACAAAAATACATATAAAGAAAAAAGTAATTTTATCTAAAATTCAGTTATAATTTTTATTTTTTCCTTGTATCGTAAAAACTTCATATAAATGAATGAGAATACAAATGTTGTTAATTCACACCGGTTTGTGTATTTTTGTGCGAATAAATACAGTCATACTTGCCATTCCAAACACCAAATGGGTTGAAGGGGTGGAGGGTGAAAGACCTCCAAGAACTTCGCGGAAACGGGAAAGGAGAGCGAAAGAAAGGCGAAAGAATATACGATTACGATGTGTATAATGATCTGGGTGACCCAGATAATAATCCCAAAACAAAACGACCCGTACTTGGTGGTAAAGAATTTTCCTATCCGAGGCGTTGCAGAACTGGTCGTCCACGCTGCAAGACAGGTATATGTAGCGTATGTATTTTAAACATAATTACATTTGTTTATTATCATTCCAAAGACAATCAAAATAAAAAATTTGGGCTTAATGTGAAAAGACTAATAAAAAGAATCATGTATATAAATTGTACCGACATATGTAAACTGTATCAACATATGTGTCCTTATATTCTATATATATTGATTTTTTTTTTCTAATAAAACATGAATGATTAGGGGTGAAATTGAATTCGACACTACTGTTATTTTTTCTGTTTGATGTGGCCCACCTATTAAATGAGTAAGTTCTCAATATAGGGCCAAGACCCATCAGTAAAAAAAATTATGGATGCGATTGAAACTATATAAAAATTTTACCTTAAAAGTTTAATAATTAAATTATAAATAAAAATTTAACATTAAAAACTATGACAATAAATTTTTCCTCTTCCATACAAGTAACACCGTCCTTGGATGCTAGACTAGAAAATTTTTCTCTTCCATATAATCTCTGTCCCAATATGTTCGTTCAATTTTTTTTCATGGATGCCCCAATATGAAGTATATTTTTTTTAAGAGTAAATTAATAAATTTAAAAGTAATTAACTCATATTAGCTTATTTATTAATATATCTTCTAACTCTTTTAAAAATATTAAAATTTTCGTGAATAACAAAATATTTGGAGGAAGAGAGTATTTTATTTAAGAAATTTTACATGTGGGTGAGATTGAAATATGAAAAAGGATTAATTTCAATTTTAATCCTTAAACTATAGAGTTTGTCTCACTTTTGTCCCTATACTTTAGTATTGTGCACTTTTATTCCCTAAACTTTACCGATTGTACATTTTACATCCTTACATGTAACACTGTTAGTTTTTTGTTGATTCTTCTATTATATCACTTCAGGCTCATAAATTTTAATATTTTTTTATTTTTGGTCAATAAATCAAGCGTTGGACAAATATCATAGAAGAAAAAAAACTCAATTGAACGTGTAACATACTGGAAAATAATTAAAATCCGATAACATGCACACCATACCCTAAAATTCAAAAATTTCATTATTGTTATCATGTATTTAAACAAACCCGTGAACTTTTGAAAGGTTTAACAATTACTCAACTAACCTCATCTCATAAAATTAATTTCCCAAAAGAAATCTCAAAGACTTTCTGACATTCTAATTTTGAAAAAAAAAATTATTTTGACTTTCCGGCATAAGGAAATAAACTTTTTTTGACCGTCTAATTAAAGAGAGAGAGTAGCTATGTTAGTCGTTGGGAACAAAAAGTGAAAAAAAATAAAATACTTATTTACTGAATAAAAAGTAAAATGCTTATTTTTATAGACCTAAACAATCTAGATCCAAAATTAGTGACAAAAATGAGATAAAAAAAAAAGGTAGTTATCTAAAATTTCAACCTTGAAGATAAAGGAAATTCCAATAGTGTTAGATTTAAGAATAAAAAAAGCACAATATATAAAGTTTTAGGACTAATATTGCACAATAGTTAAAAGTTGGGGATTACATATGCATAAGATTAAAGTACATGAATAAAAATGAAATATGACTTAAAAGTTTAATGGATGAAAAGAGAGGTGACAGGTGAGTCTTTTTTGCGACACTTGAAGCTTTGCCACATCAAACAGGGTTAGACTGGATTAAATTCCAAACAAAATATAATTAGAGAACATTGTCCGTTTACGTTACGTAATACTAACAAATAACTCGGACAACATTAAACATTCTGAATGCAGATCCATTGTCAGAGACGAGGAGCAGTAGCGTGTACGTCCCAAGGGATGAGGAATTCTCCGACGTGAAGAGCGCGTCGTTCTCCGTAAAAACTGTCTACTCTGTTCTACACGCAATCATACCATCTCTCGAGACTGCAATTATAGACCCAGATCTTGGCTTCCCCTTATTCCAAGCTATCGATTGCCTGTATAATGAAGGTGTTAACATACCTGACCTCAAAGAGAAAGGGCTCAACAATTTCTTCCCACGGCTAATCAAGTTTATAAATGATCGTGAAGGAGATGTGTTGCAGTTTGAGACTCCAGTTCTCCTTGAAAGTAAGCGCTTATTCCCAAAAATGTCAGGAAAGGACTTTAAATTAAAAAAACAAAAGGATAAATAATAAATCTTATTCATAAATATTCATAAAAATAAGATAAATATATTCTTTCCTCACATTTTCCATCGAGAAATCCTGGTGCCAACATTAGCATCAAGAAATTACCTGTCTAGTAACTTATAAGAAAAAGTGATTTCAAATTATGTAATCTATTGTAATCTAAGGCTTTTGTGTTTTGGGGCATTTGCAGGAGACAAGTTTTCTTGGTTTAGGGATGAGGAATTCTCTAGGCAGACTCTATCTGGTATAAACCCCTGTGTCATAGAGTTGGTCACGGTATGCACATTGCTATATGATTCAAAAAACTATAAAACAATCGCATGCTATAGACTTACAATAAATATCTTGCTCGCCTATGACAAAACTTC
>MKEJ01026861.1:4361-16233 GCA_001753735.1 Embelia ribes
GTAACATGATAATAAGTTGAATGCTATGGACACCAAAATTGATACCATGCAAATAACGTTGGACGAACTGTGTAAAGCGGTCATCAACTTAGGAAAACGTCCTATCGATGGTAACGATAGCTTTCTTGCAATTTCCCCAAATAGCAGTAGTAACAACACTACACCATCGAATTGCGGCATTCTTCGCAATCCTTACACAAATCGCGTTCCCAACTTTGAGAAGAGTCGTGTTAGGGATAACCCAATTCATTACGCGAACAATCGAGTCCATGCTAATAATTTGCGGCCTCCTTACATCGATCATGGGACTCAATTAGAAGATGTCGATGAGCCTGAGTATTTTAAGGATGAACTTGAGAATAGGAATCCACCACCACCTAGAGCGCAATATAGGCCACGTGAGCAACACAATGGTCATCTACCACCGTAATATTGTGAGCAGGCACATCCTTTTGAGCATGATTTAATAAAAACAGGTCAAGGTAGATGCCCCTAATTTCGATGGTAGATTAGACCCTGGCGTCTTCCTAGATTGGTTAGCCGATCTCGAGGACTATTTTGACCGGTACAATATGTCAGATAGCCAGTGAGTTCGTTTTGCTAAGATGAAACTCATAGGTTCTACCAAGCGTTATTGGCAAGGAGTTTAGTCCCACTTGGAGCGACTAAGCCAACCCCCTATTACTTTATGGGCCGAGATGAAACTGAAGTTGCACGAAAAATACATTCCAACCTACTACCGAACACAATTATTTGACTAGTAGTACAATTTGAAACAGTCTACCCTTAGTGTCACCTAGTACCAAACTAAGTTTGAGGAGTTGTCTACTAGTTGTGCCATCCCAGAAGAGCCATGGATGATAGTTAGGAAGTTCATCAATGGTCTTAGGCCTGAAATTCAATGCGAAGTTAACCTGTACTCTCTTGAAACCTTAGATGAGGCCTTTTATAAAGCCGTGGAGATTGAGAAGTATACTCGATTCTCTTACTAGTAACGGTTTACTTCTCAAGCCGGGGAGTTCCTTTCGTTTAGGTTAGTTTCCTTTAGTAGACCTAGTGGTTCCACCCTATCTAGACCTCCCCCATCAGTTGTGTTTTAAGCCTAGTGAGCAAGATAACTCGAGGTTTCCTAACACGAAGAGTAGAGGGTCTTCATATGCCCTCCCCCGCCCTTCCACAGAATCATTAGTTTGCAATCAGTGTTGTGGTAAGGGTCACCTAGTATCTCGTTGTCCTACCCATAACCTGTCCATTGAGCATATTGTGGGGAATATTATTGAGGGTAACCTGGTTCAGGTGGTTGACCCTTTAGCGGAGCCTGAGGCATCTAACGAATAGGACATAGAAGACCCTGTAGGTGATGACCATAGCTTAGGCACCATGCGTTACATTCTATCTACTTAACAAGGGAGGATGAATGGAAGCGCACTTGTATCTTTTGCATCTTTGTTCAGATAAGTGATAGAGTGTGTCGAGTTGTCATTGATGGAGGTAGTACTATGAATGTCGTATCTAAGTCCCTTCTTGAAACTGAAACCTCAACCCCACCCTCAACCTTTTCGAGTTGCTTGGGTCTATAAGACTTCCTTACCTGTCACGGAGATGTTTGGTTCCTCTAACCCTAGGTGACTACTCTGGGAGCATTTGGTGTGATGTTTTTCCCATGGATGTGGCTCATGTGCTATTAGGTCGTCCTTGGTTGTATGATAGAGATGTGGTCCATTTTGGTCGAGCGAATTCGTATATGTTTCAATTCAATGGCAAGACTATTAAGCTCAACCCTGCTAAGTCTAGTCGTGACTAAACTTTAGAGCTGAAATCATCTCCTAAGCATAAGATACAAATCTTAGGTAAACCGAAGTTTGAGGCTACTGGCAATTCATCAGGTTATATGTTAGCTTTAGTCACCAAGGCTATCTCCCCTGTTGAGTCGAACCCTATAGTTGACCTTCCTCCCGAAATGTCCAGATTGTTAAGCGAGTTTTGTGATGTCACTCCCGATGAGTTACCCGATGCCTTGCCTCCCATGAGAGAGATTCGGCATGCTATACACTTAGTCCCAGGATTTCAACTGCCTAACCTCCCTAACAATCGTATGAATCCCAAGCGTATTGAATTGAATAGGCAGGTAGAAGAACTATTACAAATGGGTTTTATTAGGGATAGTCTTAGCACGTGTGCGGTACCAGCTTTATTGACCCCTAAGAAGGATGGGTCTTGGAGAATGTGCATTGATAGTCAAGCTATTAATAAGATCATCGTTAAATATAGGTTCCCCATACCTCGACTTGACGATTTGTTAGATCAGATGGCCAGTTCCCAATGGTTTTCAAAACTAGACTTGCGCAGTGGGTAACACCAAATTCGTATTGGGCCCTGTGATGAGTGGAAAATAGCCTTTAAAACCCAAAACGGTTTGTATGAGTGGTAGGTAATGCCTTTCGGATTGTCCAATGCCCTTAGTACCTTTATGCGAGTTTATAACCCAGATTCTACGTCCTTTTATCAGAAATTTTTGGTGGTCTATTTTAATGATATTCTAATCTATAGTCAGTCCCAAGAAGAACATTTGGGTCACCTTAGTCAAGTTCTAGAGACACTCCGCATTGCCAAGTTGTATGCCAACCTTAAGAAGTGTTCTTTATATAACCGCAAGTGCTTTTCTTAAGATTCATCATATCTGCACAGGGTATTTCAGCAGACCCTAAGAAGATTTGAGCTATTCGAAAGTGGCCTCAGCCTACGACACTTACCCAGGCTCGTAGTTTCCATGGTTTAGCCACCTTCTATAGGTGATTTATTAAGGGTTTTAGCACCATCACTGCTCCCATTACTAATACCTTGAAAAAAGGAGAGTTCAAATAGACCAATGCTACTACCAGATCTTTTGAGGAAATTAAGAGGCCCTAGTTTTGGGTCACCCTGATTTTGCTAAGGTCTTTGAGATTGCTTGTGATGCTTCTAGCGTAGGTATAGGAGGCGTCTTAAGTCAAGAAGGGAACCCTATTGCGAACTTTAGCGAGAAACTTAATGAGGCCAAACAAATTTATTCCACTTATAATGAGTTTTATGCTATCGTGCGAGCCTTAGGTCATTGGCGGTTCCACTAATTGCCTCAGGAATTCGTCTTGTACTCTGACCATAAGGCTTTAAAGTACCTTAATTCTCAAAAAATTAAACCCCAGGCACGCCACTTAGGTTGAGTTTCTCCAGGACTATACTTTTGTTCTTAATCATCGTGTTGGTAGCGAGAACAGGCATGCTGATGCCCTTAGTCGTGTTATTTCCATCTCACAGTCTGTTAGTATCGATGTTGTAGGTTTCAAAAGGCTGAAGGACGAATATGCTACTTGTCCAAATTTTGGGATTATCTTCGAGGAGGTTCATAATGGCAATCGTTGTGAGTATGTGGACTTCTTTATTCACGATGGTTACTTATTCCAAGCTTCTAAGCTTTGCATTCCTCGCACTTTCTTCCGTGACTTTTAGTTCGGGAGTTACATGGGGACGACTTTCGGGACATTTTTGTCGCGACAAAACCATTGCCTTAGTCGAAGATAGGTTCTACTGGCCTTCGCTCAAAAGGGATGTTGCTCATATTGTCTCACAATGTCGCACATGCCAATTGGCGAAAGCCAAGAAGCGCAACACGGGATTATACATGCCTTTGCCTATCCCTCACGAACCGTGGAAAGACGTTAGTATGGATTTTGTCCTCGGTCTACCTAAAACGACTCGAGGTCATGATTCTATATCAGTTGTAGATATGTTTTCTAAGATGCCGCATTTTATTCCGTGTACTAAGACTGTGGATAATTCACATGTTGCGAAGCTGTTCTTTTGCAAGATTGTCAGTCTCCACGGGTTACCAACGTCGACAGTGTCTGACCGCGATGTCAAGTTCATCAGTTACTTTTGGAAGACATTTTGGAAGTTGTTTGACACAACTCTAAAGTTTTTCTCCACATTCTGCCCTATGGGCAGACAGAGGTGGTTAATCGCAGTTTAGGGGATATGCTTTGTTGTATAATTGGTGATAAGCTTGGGACTTGGGATTTGGTTTTACCTACGGCCAAGTTTGCGAATAATAGTTCCGTCAACTGCTCTACCGGTTAGAGTCCCTTTGAGATTGTGCATGGGTATGTCCTGCGCCAACATGTTGACTTGGTTCCCTTGCCTATCGATGCTCGTTCCTCCACTTCGGCCGATACGTTTGCTAATCATATTCGTGATCTTCATGGCGACTTTCAGAGACAAATTAATATGAATAATGCATCTTACAAATTTGCTTCTGATGTGCATCATAGGAAAGTTGATTTTAAAGAAGATGATTTTGTTATGGTTCGTGTGCATTCCGAGCGTTTTCTAAAAAACTATTTTAAAAAGCTACATGGTCACGCCATGGGCCCTTTTCGTATCTTACGTAATTTGGACCGAATGCATATTTACTTGAATTACCTGCACATATAGATATTAGTCCCATTTCAATGTTGAGGATCTGTTTCATTTCCGAGGCACTTTCGAGTCTCTACTTTTGTCCCCTGATCTTTCTGCAGGTGCCGGTCCTTCGCTACCCATTCCCGCCTCTATTCCCTACCTTCCACCCATTTTTCCTTCCCGTGATGGTATCTCTGCTATGATTGATGTTGAGGATGTATACTCTAGTGATGGTGGGTTTCGCAGCAACCTCATTTGTTGCAAGGATCGTCCAGTCATTGATGCTACATGGATTACCGAGACCGAGTTTCGCTAGTTGGATTTTGCTCTTTTGGACTACTCTCTAGAGGAGAGTTCTTTTAAGCCGGGGAGAAACGATGGAGATCGTTGTTATGGAAAAGTGTATTCATGAAGATTTAAAAATATTTAGTATTTATTTGATTTGATTTTATATTTTAACATTTAGGATACTTCCATCTTATTATTAGTTGTGTTATTTTCTTTTATGTTTTGGCTTTTCCCTATAAATAAAGGGGCCAAACACACTGATTGTTCACTTTTGATTATTGAATTGAATATTGAGAATATTGTTTGACCTCCTCTCTTCTTCTCTTCTTTCTCATCTTTTCTCTAATTCCCTTCTTCTCTTTCTCTATATTTATGGATTTACTGTTAATTAAGTCTCTGTATTCAGTTCTATATTAAGATACAGATCTAATTTTCATGTGTGGGCTTGCTAATACAATCTATGTTAATGTTTCAGGGACTGGATCTATCTTCTCAAGTAACTTGGCAAGCTCGACACCTGCGTCCATCATTTCAGCCATGCCTACTTCCATTATTTCTGTCAAAACATTTACACTTGCAGAGCTTGAGAAGGCAACACAGGATTTTAGCTCAGTAATGGTTTTGGGTGAAGGTGGATTTGGACGTGTTTATCATGGGTTGCTGGAAGATGATAATGAAGTTGCAGTGAAATTACTTACGAGGGATAATCAGAACGGAAGTCGTGAGTTTGTGGCAGAAGTTGAGTTGCTGAGCCGTTTGCATCACCGTAATCTAGTGAAACTGGTCGGTTTTTGTGTTGAAAATCACATACGCTGCTTGGTTTATGACCTTGTTCCAAATGGCAGTGTGGAATCCCATCTGCATGGTAAAATTTCCTCTCGGATTTTTTTGCGATAAGTTGTTTATTACCATTATATTTGATGAAGTAAGTAGTAGTATGGGTAAAGTGTGGAAATATAATTATTGAATAATTTTTGTGTGGATTTGATTGTACAATGTGGTTTACGCGGAATGTGGAATAGTTAACAATGAATTGTATTTTGACCATTGCAATTTACAGAATTGTACTTTACTGTAAGATCTTAGTTATACTATCACAGTTACGCAATTGTAGGTTCCAAGTTCCAAGTTTTGTGGGATACAAAATCTCGCCCGAGTCTTAGTTTCTGGTCTGGTTCTTTTCCAAATAAACGAATATACTGCAAGTTCCATTTGGTTACATTTTATCTAATTCTGTCTTCTGGAATTTATCAGAGAACTCTCAAAATGATGCCCTAGTTTCAGCAACTCATTTGTTTGACATTATGATACAGAGAAAATATTTAGTTGATTTCTAAATTTATTGCACTTTTTTTCGTATATGTGTGTTACAGGTGCTGACAAGGAAAAAGGTTTTCTTGATTGGGATAAGCGCTTAAAGATTGCGCTTGGTGCAGCAAGAGGATTGGCTTATCTTCATGAAGATTCTACCCCTCGTGTTATCCACAGAGACTTCAAGGCCAGTAATGTTCTATTAGAAGATGATTTTACCCCTAGAGTTTCAGATTTTGGGTTAGCGAGGGAAGCAACGGAAGGAAGTCAACATATTTCTACTCGGGTCATGGGTACTTTTGGGTATGTGCTACAAAATCTTCTCAACTCCTGAAAGTCTTTATCATCTTTGTTGATACTAGTTATCTATTCAGTAAATCAGAACCAAATAATGCAAGTCCTTGATTCTGATTGACAAATCTAGAAAGATAACCATATACAATTTTGCAATTTTGTGATGGCACTCGCATTATCTTAGTGACCAGGGGGGTAATGAACAATTTTGCAGTTTTTCAGAATTTTGAAAAGTCATTTTTTAGCTTGATCATGAGAATTCATATTATATGATTATCTCGAAATGCTTCAAACAGTATGCAAGACTATAATGGGGCTTTCTTTGGTTGCAACTTCCATGTAAACATATATACTTTTCTTGAAGTATAAAAAACACCGCAATAACTACTCCCTATACAAACAGTGTTGTGTGATTTCGTCAATGCTTGTATAATATTGATTTTGTCACTTTGTACTTGCAAGAAGCAAAAACTATTGAAATATGAACAATTTGGGCTTGTGAAATAACTATTAGTTATAAGCAAAACCAATTAATACTTAAATAAATAGAGTGACAAACTAATATTTTAAATTAGAGCCAGTCAAGGCTTGAGTATATATTTATTTCTTGTGTGCCATAACTTTCATAAGACTTGTTTTCTTACTGATAATACTGCTAGTTATTTCATGTAGCGACTTTGTACTGAAAATCTTTAAAGTTGCTTCTTAGATCGAGTTATTATTGGGAATTGCAGGTACGTTGCCCCTGAATATGCAATGACAGGACATCTACTTGTTAAAAGTGATGTTTACAGTTATGGGGTTGTTCTTTTGGAGCTTCTCTCCGGGAAGAAACCGGTGGACATGTCTCAACCTCCAGGACAAGAGAACCTCGTGACATGTGCCCGCCCATTGCTTACTAATAGAGAAGGAATTGAACAACTTGTTGATCCTTCATTGGCAGGAGCCTATAACTTTGATGACGTGGCTAGGGTGGCAGCCATTGCTTCCATGTGTGTGAACCCGGAGGTGACTCTAAGGCCATTCATGGGTGAAGTTGTGCAGGCGTTAAAACTCGTATACAACGACAAAGACGTAACTTGCATAGATTTGTATTGTCAGAAAGATTCTTCTGCCCGGGACTCAGATTTTAGGTCCGATTTTGTTCCTTCAGATAGTAGTTGGTGGAATGCTGGCTTAAATCAAGGGCCTGCTTCTCCTTTCTTAACCATGGATTATAGTTCAGGTCCACTTGAAGAGACGGAAAAACAAGTGTTTTCAGATTCGAGTTTTCGAGGGGGAGGAGGGTTTTTGCCTATAAAGCATGGCAACAGGTCCGGTCCTTTGAGAACAATTCGGAGCAAAGCGTATCCTTATAGGTTGAAAGGGAGTATGAGTGAACATGGTGGGCTTCTCCCCAAACGTGCTTGGAATGACAATGGCAGGTTTGAGTCCCCGCTTTAGAGTGTTTTAGAAAAGTACGTTTTGAGTTCCCGATTTCAAGTGTTCCTAAAATGTACAGTTGTGGAAGACCATGGAATTTAGAAGTTGGTCAATAGGTTCAGAATTTAAAATAGGAGTTTGATTGTTGTGGTCCTATATTAAAGGAGGAGATTTGGCTTCTAATTTTGATGAATTAAATCCTGATTATACAAAAGGGTATGTGAGCAGGAAAACTATTTCGAATACAAGAGGATATTAAAGCCAAATATCTATTTTGTATATGCTGAATGACTTTCTTTCAGTCATTTGCTGGTTTTATCCGAGTGTTCTTTTTTCACCTTTGGGGCATCTATGACTGTCATGTAGGGGTGTAAACGAGCTGAGCTAAGCCAAGCCGAGCTGAGCTTGGTGTTTTTCAGATATGTTACCGAGCTCGAGCTCGAGCTCGAGCTCGAGTTTGACTCTGCACGAGCCTAAACCATCAAACTCCAGCTCCTGCTCTTTTTTAGTATTGAAAGATCGAACTTGCCAGCGAGCCAACTTTTTTAGTAATAATCAAAACTTATGCTGGGTTATATCTAGTGAAGTCCTACCTTTGGGGCCAATTATTGTTATTTTTTTCTGTAGGCCCACCTTTAAGTTCAACTAATTATAATTCTATTGAATCAATTAAGACTACTTAGTTGTCCAAGAGAGCTTTTAAATAAATAAGGAAAACTTAAATCTCCTTGTTACCATTCGATGCAGAAAAATTATGTTGTTTACTAATTGCATGGACAAAAAAGTTGAACCACCTTTTATTTTCTCTCTTTTCTAACATTATACATACTTACATATACATGTATTTAATTATTTGATGAATATATATAGACGAGTCAAACTATCAAGCAGACGAGCTGAGCTGCACGCAATTCTTGTTCGGTTTATTTACTAAATGAGCATCAAAATGAAACTCCTGCTCAATTCTTTTTTTCAAACGATTTAAGCACGAGTTGAACTCTTAATGAGCTGCTCTCAAGTCACTTTCGAATAGTTCTATTTATTTACTTCCTTACTATCATGATACTTCTAATTAGGATCAGGGTTTTAAATAACGGTGACGGTTACAGTTATGGCAATGGTGGTATTGTAACAGTTTTTGACTGTAACAGTCGTAGCGTAATGGTAGCTGCAACCGGAATTACAAATTTTTTTGTCTTGATGAAAAAAAATTTAGTGTAATGATAATGGTTATGGTAGCGGTATAGGTTGAAACTATTACATTACGGCATTACCAGTCACGACCCGAATCCCTAGAAACTCAAGGACGTGAGCTTATAAAGAAAAAGAAAGGAAAATAAAAGGAAAGAAAGGAAAGGAAAGAAAATAAAATGAACTGAAATAATTACGTCATTCACATCGCATATATTCGCCACTGCATGGCGATACTATGCACGTTCTACTGCATGATCAACAACATTTTAAATAAAAAAAACTTGCTCTAAAAGAAAGAATAAAGGTCAGCGTCAACTCCAGAAAATATATATATAACACATAATTACAAAGTAAACTTGTCTGTTTACTTGTACAATATCACAAGTTGTATGCTTGTCAAAAATATAAGAAATGGAATGTATACATAGCTTTTTCGTCTTCATACAGTAACAAGAACTTATCTATACATTTGCCCAGGCTACAATGCTATCAGAGTATGCTACATAATAAAATGCATAATAATGCGCTAATACATGTGCGCCAAAAATATATACAATAATGCCCAAGTATCTATTGATACTCTATGCATGCCTCCACACCTACAAAACCACGCGTATATCCAAAAGAGAATGGAAAAAAAAAATGAAATGTATGGTTAGCCAAGTAACTCTATAATAAAAAAAAGACTAGGTTATATGCATTATGAATGAATGCATGATCGTGATAATAATTTCATGATCATAAGTTTTGATTGTTACTAAAAAGGTTTTGATATTCCAGCTTGGCCTGCTTGATTAGGATTGATACATATTATCCTCGGATATGTAAATCAAGCAGATCAAGCTGTAATAACTTGGTTGTCATAAACTCATTTGACAAGCTGCCTTCTTGAATTTTTACCATGTGAACGCTTGTTGGATAACCCAAATAATGAGTCCCGGATTTAAGTTATCCATCATGATGCAAGAACCATTTTTTTATTATAGAGTTAACATGTGTTCTAATTGTTTTTTAAAATTAGCTTCCTAGTCTAAACCAATCTTTTTAATAAGGTAACACAATCAAGAAAATAGTAATGAAAGAGAAAGAGATGCACTTTGGACACATGATCTAGAGGTTTTTTAACAAAGGTTCCATATTTCAATATCATGACTTGGTCGACTAATACAAATGATAAAAATAGCTTATATCTATATAACAATAAAGATAATAGGTATATATAATAATTAAGGATTGGACAAAGAAGTTACTTGCATTGAAGGGAAAAAAATTATAAACTTCCTTATTTAAGAAGGCACGTATGTAGGAGTGTTCATTAGACCTAGCAAGTCTTTTCGTCCCATTTTTGGCAGGTTTGTGAGTTTGATAGAAGAAATATGAGAACCATACTCGCACTGTACACAACATATATGCGATATGGGTGGCGGTGTGTGTCTACCCACAAGATTAGTGGATTGACCAAGGAGGTAAATCGACTAATTTCCTAAAATTGGTGCATTTTAAGTTACAAGTTATGGCTTATTTTTTTAATTAATAATTTAAATTATTTTATTATATGTTGTAACATACACAATTACGCTATTGTAATATGTATTGGAGAAATAAAGAATAAATTTTTTTTAACCCAGTTTGAACAATAAAATAAAATTCATTTTAATTCAATTCATATTTAAGGCATTATATATATTTTTATAATCAATAAAGGAAATACGACTAAATCATGAAAATACTCAAATTTAAATCATAACATCACTCGTCAATTTTAATTTATCCCTTCATCAAATCTTCTTTTATTTTCTCTTATCAATCTTTGTTGCACATGGAGGTCTCAACTACACTGAGTTCGAAGGAAATCGAAAATAAGAAAATCTGCTAAGTTTTTCCTTATATTTTTATGTGTTTGTTGTAATGTCTAAGTAAGTGAGAAGTGTCATCCCTTCTACTATCATTTAACTCAACACTACAAAAGTTACAAACTGATTTATTTATTTTTCCATCTTTTGGATAAGGTAAACTAGTATTTTTCGTTCTAATCTTTAGAAACTTTTCTACCGCTATCATTTTTTACATCAGAGGTATTTTCATGAATATATATATATAAAGGAACACAACAAATCTCAAATAGGCTAAAGATTATAAATTGCAAATTTAAAAGTACCACCAAATGGAAAACGTGGAATAGAAGTTAAAGCAGCTCGGAAGAAAAGAAGTGTAGCTGAGAGATTGAATCTTAGTAAACAAAGATCAAAAAAACTTTTAAATAAATGATTTGAGACCCTGTAAGGTGTAGGTATTGAGAATTAGTAATTGATTATTGTTGGTTGTGGTAAATAAAATGGAGAGTAGTGTATTTATGTGAAAAAACCAGCCAGACTGCCTTACCGTTACAATTCAACGGCTATTAAAAATTGGGAGAGGTTAAGGACTTATCTGTACAGTAAGTCGACTTATTTGTGGGTCTGCGGGATGGGTCTATGAGGCGGTTCTGTGGGGTGGGACGTAAGTTTGCTTCTCAACCTATACCCACCCTATAACTACGGGTGTTGTACATGTATAGATATATTGTTGGGCTGGTGCAAATCTATCCAAGACCCCACAAAAATGTGAGTCTAATGAACAACCCTACACGTATGAGGGGAAACTCAAATAATCATCTCATTGAATATGTTCTTAGAGCACTTGCATCACGTTACTTATAAAGAATTCAATCTTAATTTTATGTAACTAAAATTAGATGATATCACTTTTTGTCATGCCCCAAATTTCCTAGAAGACTCGAAACAAGCCCCGAACCCTCTAGAAACCTTGAAGAGTGAGTGTATTCTCTTTTTAAGGTAAAAGAGAATGAAAAATATTTATTAATTTTGAAAATAAAAATAGGGAATCCACACTAATACCGCCACTTGCCAATCTCACATTCTATAAC
>MKEJ01026869.1:0-11221 GCA_001753735.1 Embelia ribes
AAAATAAAATAAAATAAATCTAACTCGCTTTTGTAGGAATCATGAATGCATTTCGTTTTTTTCATTAGAGGAAGAGTCATCCAAGTCACTTCCTCATGTTGCTAGTATCGCCTTCTTCTTTTCCTTCTTGCCCTTCCACTCATTGAGTGGTGGGCATTCAGCCTTAATTTGTCCTATTTTTCTAACCTTGAAACATGTTAGTTCGTTCGATTTAGAAGACTCACATTTGAAGAAATCTTTTGGCTTGAAAGGTTCTCCTTTCATGAAATTCTTCCAATGGACTCTCTGTCTGCCTTTCATATTCCATTTGACAAACTTGTTGAACCTATGGGCAAAGAAAACCATGTTGTCGTCACCACTTGATTCCTCCACCGAGTCTTCTGGGATGGTGCTTTTGAGAGTAATCCTTTGTTGTCTTTTTGTCCTTCTTCTCTTATTTATTATCTATTGATATCGTCATCTCATGAATGATTAGTGAACCAACTCATTGATATTGAGCTTCTCAAAATCACATACTTCGAGAATTATTGTGACCTTTTCTCGCCAAGATCAAGGTAGGCATAAGAGAATTAATGACCTTTTCCTTCATAGAATATACTTTACCAAGTACAGATAAATCATTAATTAAGGTACTAAATCGTGAGTGCATGTTGGAAATGGACTTATTTTCTTTCATGCGAAACAATTCATAATTGTAAACAAGTATGTTTATGTATTTTTCTAACTTATTTTTTGCTTTCGTGTATGACCTCTAACTCATCCTAAATTTATTTAGCCCTAGAACATGATGAGATTTTGTTGTACTTGGCAACTTCTATAGTACAATTCAATATAGTCATGGCTTTTGCATATGTTTGACAAGTTGTAGCTTCACTCAGTGTAAAATCCTTTAGTTCCTTTGGAACATTTTCTTTAGACTCGTTTTCTTTTGTAGGATGAATGAAGCTATACGTAATGCAGTGAGAATACTTTCATGCACGTTTTTCAATATATATAGTTTGAGCCACTGAAATTTTGAGGTTTTGTGGTAGAGTGGCCATCAACTACACTAATGATCATGAAGTTTTGCAAGGATCAAAACTCAAATGTTGTAAAACCAAAAACAAATCATTGATTTCCACTGCGATACCAAATATTGACCCAAGATGGAAAATCAAGAAGAATAATGAATTGGCTTTCTTTAAAAATTTACCGAGTTAAAATATATTCCCTCAAGTTTATATAAAAGCGTTGATGAGAATATAATGAATGGTTTGTGTGCATAAGTAAATGCTTGAAATTGAAGTTACGAGGAAGATGATGAATAGTGCTCAATTTTGAATCTTGAACTTGATCTTGCTTTCTAATATGTGAACCACTTTGTCTTAATGTGTTTGAGTATTTAAATAGATTTGGAGGGAACAAGATTGTGCCAAGGGCTACACACTTGTCTTCACGCCGAACCGTAATTTTTTAACTTTGAAGATTGGGTTATCTACAACCGTCTGGAGACTTTGAGTCACCTATCGACGGCAGAAAAACTGATGGACGGTTATCGAACATAATGGTGTCCCTTAGATTTTTTAGCACTTTGGTTTTCCATGCAACAACTTTGCCATATGTGATCTGGTGACCTGTCCGGCGACAGGGATCCTTCGGACACCCTAGGACAATCTGAAAAACCAAACTTCAAGATTGCCTCGAACCGTAACTTTTTGAATTTCTTCTTCACACCATTAAGTCCTTATCACATTTCAAATTTTGTATAACATTTTTACACCCAACACTAGATATAAATGTTAGTACAATAATATTACAAGACTTGTATATTTTTCATAATTTTTATTATCATAAAAAATGCATATTTTTAATTTGAAAATAAACCATGGGTCAACACCTTCCGTAGAAGGTAATTTTCTTGGGTAAGTTTCACGGTGGCAATATGATGAAGCTTAATAATGTAGGGAGCGAAGGAGGCCATAGTGGTTCGGCGAGATCAAGGGTTGCAACTTGGGTAGTTGGGGCGGGGATGTCGTCGGGAGTGGTGGACTATCGAAGCTAGTCGAGGAAGAGTGACGATGGAAGACCTACGGGGCTGGTGTTCCGACGGAGTGGAGAAGGAAAAATTAGAGTTTTGACCTCAGTCAGCTGTTTATGTTAAGAGAGAAAATACTTTTTTTTTTTTAAATAATCATTATAATGATATTATGAGATGTTTATATACACAATATATAACATTCTAGAATAATGAAATAACACGCTAGTCCTCATTCTTTATATGAATTACATTATTATCACTAACAATTTATGTTTAGGCTTATTAAAATAAGAAGTTGAGGGAGCCAAGCTATACGGAATGTAATATTTAGGAAAGGGAATTGATTCTATCTCATATTAGCCCCCATGTCAGCTCTGATAACGACCCGAAACTCAGGCTGAATATTGCTAATTGAGAAAGGCGCATTCTGTTGGATCATTGTATTTGAGATGAGCAGATCAACTCAAGTTCAAGGCTCGTGTTGAGCTCAAACTCGATTTGATTAAGAAAACTCATGGCTCGACTCCACTTGTGCTAAAAAATAATATGTATTATTATATTAAATGCATGTATATCAACATATTGATGGTGAATCCATAGTTAAACGTTAACTAATTAACTCTAGAATGCTTTGACAAAGAAATGCTCAATTCTTGGGCTTAAAATCGAACATTTCTCTAGTTAACAAATCAAGTACCCAACTACTAACACAAATTGAGTATATCAAAATATTGAAATTCGACAAGTTTCATTTCCTATCGGAACACCTTGAGAAAATTTACAGTCCAATTCGAGATACAACCAATGTAAATGGCACAAAGGCAAGTACAACTTAGTCATACAAACAAATCATGTATTTTTACTTAGCCCAAAACAGATCAAGCATGCTAGCCGTCACTTTTGACCGTGAAATGGAACTAGTGATTTTGAATCTACAATTTACAATATTTCTACATAAATTTTTTTGAAAAAAGGCATCTTGTTGCTTATTAAAATTTTATGGAAAGAGGAATTTTGCTGCTCACAATGAGCAATAGAATTCTACAATTCGGCTCTGCATCATTGTATAGAGTAGATCAAATTTATATTAAATATGCCCTATTCTATATGATTTATATGATTTTGCAGTTCATTGAGAGCAATAGCATCGCCGGGATCCAATTTTTTTGTTTCAACAAGATAAAATTTTTCTACTAATTAGTCATCAAATGCCAAATTAGTCAAACCCTTTTTCTGTTTCTAAACCATGCCAAGATGGTTCAAGCATGCGTATTTCCATTGATCCAAGGAAATTAGGGAATTAAGTAACCATCTAAACAAAGAAAAGAAAGATAAGAAGCCAGTTGCTTTGACTAATAAACAAAAATAATGATTTCACTAACTTTTACGGACTTAAAGTGTCCATCTAGAATTTCAAAATTTTGGGATGCCTTTATAATACACGGTAAGGCCCCTTTTAATCTAAGACACTTTCCCACTAAGTGGATTTATTAGGGGAAAAAAATGAGCACTGTGTAAACCAGAGAATAATACATACGTATGACGATTGCTTTTTTTCACTTTATGGCTTGGTACATTTATAAGGCCCATGGAGTGAATATAATAAATTGGGTAGTGCTCAGTATATTAGGAGCGATTATATTGGGATTATACTATTTGCTATCGGCACTACATTTTTACTCTGAAAAAAAATATACGGTGCACCGCATTAGATCGACTTTGGTAGAGTCGAATATACTGAAAACATTTGATTCTGCTAAAATTAATTCTTATGATTTCTGTAGAAAGTAACAAAAATATAACATCAATAGCAAATAGTGTGATCGCAGTAGAATCAGCAGGTACGAAAGCTTATGCAATTTTAACCAAATGAATCCATTTCAGGCAAGATATTATAAATTATTGAGTAAATCAAGACATAGTTGCGGAGAAAGGAACGGAACCGACATTTAGGATTATAAATATGAGGGAAATGACGAGTCTCGGTATTATATATAATCAAATAAATAAAAAATGACAAAACTGTAAAATTAGTAACATATATTCAAAAAAATGTGTATTTAGAAAGTTGCTTACAAATCTTATGAAAAATAATTTTAGTAATATTATAAATAGCATAAGTAATATTGATAAGGTGGTTAAAAATGACAAGTTTCTCAGTTTTTCGTATTTTATTATAGAAAGATAAATTTTCAGAAGCGAGTTTTCACCATGAAATTGAGAAATGGAGAATTTTTGTACAGGAAACGGTTTCTAGTGGAAATAAGTTTTGCCGGTCAAATATAGTTCTCAGGTAATTATGGATCACTACATATTTTATTTGAGATAATTAACAAATTAAAACCCCAAAGTTTTAAGATAGATAAGAGAGGTCACTAACTTTATCATCATCAGCACTACTAACCACAACAATATATAGAAAGAAAAGAAAAAAAATAAAGAAAACAAAAGGGTTTATTCTAGTTTGACTAAACAAGAAACTGTATTAACTGCCATAAAACAATTTAATTAGTTTTAGTGGGGCATAAAAATTGATATAACACTTTGAACTTTTCTCTGTCCCGGATTGATTACAATTAGTTAACGAAAAAAAACCTTTATTATTATTATTATTATTATTATTTTGGAGTTCACTTTAATTTCATTCACTTACACATTTGTCTCACTTTAGACCCTATCATTTGTCTCCGGCTAATCATTGTTTATCCCAAACATATTCAAATATTAAAACCTCATAAAAATGAAGTTCATAAAAAAAAATTTAAATTCATGATAAACAAATTATCTATGTTCGAAATATTTTTGGCAAATATTTTATCGACACAGTAACTAATTAAGCCGCGTGATAGCTATCTTTATTGACATTATGCTTGGCGACCACAATTTGTTGTGAAAATACCTAGTGGCCTTTTTTCATAGAATTTAATGGTAAGGTAAATAAAACGAGTGGTAGCAACGAGCGAGTAAAATGAAACTAATGAAAAAGGTTGGAAGAGAATAAATTTTATTCGGTTTCAATTATCGCTTAAATTTTTTTTCTAAACAATATTTAGTTTAGGCAAACGTTATAGTATGGAAATGAGTTCAATTTCACAGCCTTATTGGGGAAAATAAATAAAAAAGGAAGTTTTATATGCAAAAGTTTAATCTTAAAAAACTTTGTAAAAAAGATGGTCAAAAGCTACAAAATCACCTCCGACATGGGTCCAATCCCAATAAATTAGGCTTTAGTGTAAAATCAGGTTATAACTCTTTTGGAATTTAATTAAAAAAAAAAAAAGAAAAAAAAGTTATAACCTGATTTCCGGCATATTTATAGTATCTACTGTAAATTACACTTTGACCCGTGAGGTTTCTGACTATTTCCAAATACCCTCTATGGTTTTTGAAATTATACTTTCCCCGTAGGTTTATATGTTCATTGCAAATGACCCATAAATTATCGAACTCTTAACTAGCAACCATTCTGTATTGTTTCTTAAAAAACAGAATGTATAATTTATATAGAAATAAAATATTTTCCTTGTAAATTACACTTTGTTCCCATGAGGTTTTTGACCATTTCAAAATACCCCAATAAATTTATGAAATCTCACTATCCCCCATGGGGTTTATATAATCATTGTGCTTATCCCAAAAACTTTTGGGGCAAAATGAAAGTCACCTTAAATTGCATAAATGGCACATAATATTGTAAAAATCTATCATATCAAACCCACATTTCCTAGTTTTTCAATTTAAAAAAATATTAATTGTAAATTTGATTCATTAATAAGATAAATTTCTTAATATGATCGCCTTCCTCTATTTTTTTTTAATTACTAAAAGATATAAGGCGAGAAAATAAGAAATAATATGATCTTTTTTATATGAAACTTGCATTGTAATTTCGGAAAAAATATTAGAAAACTCATAGAGTATTCAGAAATATTCGGAACCTCATTGGGCAAAGTGTACTTTATCACCCTTTTCCTTTGTCTTACAAAGAGAGAATAGTAGGTGGAATTTGAGTCAAGCTCAAATCAAAATGCAAAAAAAGTTCATTGGAGCGACTCTAAAAAGTGTTGGGGGACAAAAATGAGACAAATCATATTTTACTTTATAAATGTTTTTAGCCAAAACTCGAAACAATTTATTATGACATGACTTCCACAATGAGAAAATTTCCATTCCTAAAAATTGAAGTTGAATTTGGATTTTAGTTAGTACAAGTCAACAATTAAAAGAAATAGAAAAAGCGGAAGAATGTTAGTCAAAGTGTGATAAATTTTAAATTGTTCTACTTTATTCTGTGCACTCCTATCATTATTTCAAGTCATTACATCTCCTTCACCAATGATAAATTTTAAACGCAATAAGTGGTTACTTAACTTGCTTTTTATTAAAATAAGGATAATGATTTTATATATAAATATATTAAAAATTACTACATATATCACACATCAACAAACATGTAAGAAAGAAATTACTTACACATAGTTGAGAGATTATTTATTAATCACAATATTATTAGTTTTTCTCTTATGTATCAAATGTTGAATAAATGTGTGTAAGAATTTTATATATATGTGTGTATAAAATCTCTATCCTTAAAAATAAATACAGAATGCCAAATATTTATCAAGAAATATATATATATTGTATCTTTTATTTATTAATATATATATATATATTTGGGAAAGTTAATAAATATTGTGTCTTTGTTAGCTTCATTCAGGTCTAAATTCTTTAAAGGATAAATTACACTTTGCCCCTATGAGGTTTCTGACAACTGTAGAAAGCCCCAAGGTTTCTGAAATTACATTGAAAGTCCACTTATATTCTGAAAAAAACTTATATAATTACCAAAATACCCTTTATTTAGCACCCATTGTCTCGTAAGACTTAGAGAGTGATATATTATAAATTTACTATTAGATGAAGTAACGTGATTTGCATTTTTACTTTTTATTCATAAATATCCATAAATGTAATATATTTTCTTGAACATAATGGTATTAGTTCAATCTTTTAGATATAGTTCAATACTAATAAAAATAAATATAGCAAGTAGGGTACTGTTATCTTTTATATGGAAATCAAACTTGAATTGAGATAATGACAAACTGTAATTGTCAAAACCTGGGGGGGTATTTTGAAATATTCAGAAACCTTACCGTGGCAAAGTGTAATTTACCCTTCTTTAAATTCCTCAGTGATTATTGTAAGTGGGAGCCACCAAGCTTTTCTGCCGAGTTTTTGAATGACCGCTGTTGCAAGGACAGAAAATAGAAAACGCTAAAAGTAAGCGCGTTCGCACCGGTTGGAAAAGTTTTCTAAAGTACAGAAAATTCTAGTTTTATTATCTTACATAATTTCAATTTCTTATATTCAATATCACATTATCTATTAAATTTCTTACTAAATTAAAATACTATTTTCAAATATCTTACCATTTCATACTTAAAATTCTACACATACAAATACATTTAATTATGAAATGTTATTTGTTTAATAATATATTAATAATTTTTTTATTATTTATTAGCTTTTAGTTTATACTTTTAATTTTAATTTAATTTTTTAATATATTATATAAATAAAAAATATAAATTAAAATTTTCTTGAAGTAAAGAAAGAGAAAGGGGAATAGAAGTGATGAGATAGAAGAAAAATATAAATAAATAATTATATAAAAATTCATTGTATAACTAATAGAAATATAAATAGAATTACTTAATAAAAACTAGTCTACAACTTTCATCATTAGTTCAAAATTCCGAATTTCTCTCATTCAAGTTCTACACTCCAACAGACACCTAATGTTATCCACCAATTCATGTTAAGCTAAATTTAGCTAAATCTTATGTCATATGCAATAAGGCCAAACAAACTTATCTAAAGTTGAATCTGTTATTCCAAGCACAAACTATATCAAACTGTTTTTTGCACATCGCAACTTGATATTTCTGGACCAAACGAATTCGACTCTTCAGGATTCGTAACTTTCGACCAAACGTGACTACGCAGACATTCCAAAATTAAAGAAGTAAAGTTTCTTTTGTATTTGTCATAATCTTACTATTATATCATCTCCAAATTATATATTTATAGAATATTCGTTTCCTAGTCCTTTTAATTTCTATAAACAAGTCACAGCATCATACGATCTCTAATCTAAAATACTAAGATCATCTTCAAAATGACATAATGTATACATGGCATAATACATTACCAACTTTGAAGGTCTAACAAGATATCTCCAAGACCAGAAGTCTCTACTAGAGTGGTAGGAGTTTCTTGGAACGCATGCAGGAGCATTGGTACCGCCAAAGCAGAAGTAGGTAACATGGTTCTGTTTCCATTCACTTACTGACTGCTAGATTGAGCCGGCATGACTGGTGGTGCTAGTGGTATGATACGAACAACCTGAATCGGTGTGATCAACTCTAGATAAACACTTTGCATATGCCTCATAGTTCCGAACCTATTGCCCTTTATAAAGGAGACAATACCTTAAAATGTGCCACTCTCTCTTACACTTATGACAAACCTTCTGGGCCGTGCTCAGCAACCCTACCCCCATAGCGGAAGGCCGTTGAACCGACTGTCCATGGGAGTCCGATATTCCATCATTCCAACCTCTTTTTTACTTACCCCGGATGTTGCTCTTTCTCTTTGACTGTTATCCCTAACTTTTCATCATTTGAACCCCAACAAATGGATCACCGGTCTGTTGTAATCCCATCTCTTCAAGTATTTCCTTCACTGCTTGAGAAACCTGTTGAGCCATCAATGTTATCAACCATTGCAAGTCAATGATTACCATTACTAAAGTGGGTCCAATTGCATCCACCACTTATACAATTGCGGGAGCCTCCTCAAGTGCCCCTTCATTATTAGCATTGATTTTTTCTCCCCTAATAACAACCTCCTCCTGTACCCTCATAGGTGCAATCACTTCATTGGTTTAAGTGAGTGTCAACAGGTATAGGTCGGGATGTTCCCCAATGTGACCACTACTTCCCTCATATCCACCGTATTTTTCGTGTGCCATATCTAAACTGAAGGAAAATCACCTAAAATTAATCACATGTTCGCACTACATTAAAGAAAAATAAGTACAGAAACCCGAATAACTCGTCGTTAACTTTGTCTACTGACAGAAATCTGTATTGGGCCTACAAGGCATCCCTTGTCTATCCAACACAGAACTAAGTGTCGACATCCATCACAATAGGCTATTGATTTTTAAATATAAAACACGTGCACAAAACAATGAAATATGGATAGATACAAATGAAGCGCACAAAACATACAAGGCATTTAAGGCAACCAAGTTACTAGATGCCTACTCCGACCTTCTAGATGTAGCTCACTTGAAATTTCCTACTTGACAGACCCAATAACCTACAGCTCCCAAGGTTGTCGTATACCTTGAGCTCTGATATTAACTGTAACGCTCTAGAATTCTAAACATCCCCGAGCACGTCACTAGCCATTCATCTCAATATCTACTAGTCAATACTGAAATAAAATATATATCATGAGCGATATAAAAGAAGTTTAATGCGATGGAGTATAATCCACGAAACCTTATTATCATGTTTTTTTTTTACCTTACATCAATATTTTAAATGATAACAAAAAATATTTAATATATTAGCAAATAGACTACATCTGTCCCAAATGAACTAACAAAATGAGAAACTAAAAAGAAATGACAAAATCATTCCTGAATAAGTTTCAACATATCCTAACTCAGTTCCTCTGACTTCTATCTCCTGGTTCCGCTTAGCGTTTTCATGCAAAATAAGAATGGAAAAACTAACAAGTAGGCACGAGTCAGAAATATATCAAGTCTATTAAAATAACGACAATAGTAATAAAATTGCAAATGAAATCAAACATATAACTTTGTACTAATCCATCCACATCACATCTCAACATGTATAAAACTGTGCATGTAATGCATGAATCATCAAAATCATAAATCATACAACCTATTAGGATACCTATCATCTTACTCGGAATACTTGTCCTTCCTAAACTTTATGCTTAGAGTCATTACAAGTTGTCACTCCCCAAATTCCGGGAAACCAGGGGGGTGAGTGTTTTCCATTTTTAAAGAAAAAGAAAAGAAAAATATAATTTTTTTGAGAAAAAGAAAAGAAATAGGAAAAACAAGCTATAAAGGCCAGTCTCTTCAACTCCCGATCTACAACATAACAATATCAGAGTATGCTTGAATTAAATCTACACTATAGCCTACATATCGCCTTTATATTGAATCCAGGTAAATATTTAGCTTGCATACAGCTTTTATAATATCGCAAAATAAACACCATATTTACTAAATACAATAGCGAAATGCTTCAAATATACAACATATTATTCAACATTCTAGCCTGAATACCATATGCCACTAAAGGTTATAACAGAGTATAATATGTCAAAGTACAACTAAGTTTAGAAAAATACAATATATGAATGAGGTTACAAAATAACATCAACATGAAATCTGCAGCTACACATAGTGCTGCCTTATATACAATATTACGCGTCTAGCTTAAGGACAGTTGTCCTTAACATCCGGACCTATATAAAAATTATGAGAAGAATTGTATGAGTTAGCCTTCAAATATCATGATATATGGATACTATGCAGTCCTTCAAATGTAATGAATGCATAAAATAAGCTATGAATGCGATGCAATGTATGCCAACAACACACACACCGACAACCCTCGCCACACACCCGACCACGACTCAAATAAAAGATTGGGACTATGCCTATATCATTTTCAAACGTTGTTATGACCCGTTACCCGCATGGTAACGCCTAATCAAAGGTAAAATTCCTGTGTAGGTTTTCCTACTTCCACGGTAAGGTACTAAGCCTTATTTTTAAATTATTTTCCACTCAAAAATAGTCGACACTTGTCCCAAAAAGAAAATAAAATGACTCAATTCCCATGAGATGTAATGCATCTTTTCAAGCTCAACAACGCATAAAAAATGCACGCTTTTATTTTATTCAAACACGCATAAATGGTATCACTTTAACCACGCCTTCACATTTTCCATGCCTTCGCATTTATAACATCACATTTGCTTTATTTCATTTTAAAATCCATACCACTTTCCAAAATACATTTTTCCAAATCTACTTGACAATGCTACTATGCTACATATATCATGTAATGCATCATTATGAGTCATATT